>BLKR01009140.1:0-182409 GCA_011170035.1 Teleogryllus occipitalis
CTCCCCTCCCCTTCCCCTCCCATCCCTTCCCCTTCCCCTCCCATTCCCCTCCACTTCCCCTCCCCTCCCCTCCCCATCTTCGTCCCCTCCCCTCCCACACCAATCCCTTTCCTCTCTCCTTCCCCTCGCCTCCCCCCACCCCTCCTTTTCGGCTTTCCCTCCCCTTCCCCTTCCCGCTTCGGTCCCATCCCACCTCTCTGCCCCGTCCCTCACACCGCCCCACCGCAATCTGCCCTGAAACGTCCGAATCGCCACTCACACCTACACCCAGATCAGATCTGCCCCTGCCCTCCTCCGCTTCATCGGTTCACGTCGGACTGCCGCCGCAGCTCAGAGCCGCGTCCATCTGAGCAGTCTCGTTTTTTATTGGCTCTCTGTCGTTCTGCCTAACTCCCCGATCCTCTGTGCCCCCCACCGCATTGCTCGCTGCTCTCTTTCCTTCCACATTTCTCGTCACTCGCCACCCCTCACTCGTCGCGTTTCCCGTTACTCGCCACCTCTCACCCGTCACTTTTCCCTTTCATCGTCACCCCTCACCCGTTGCATTTCCCGTTACTCGCCACCTCTCGCCCGTTGCATTTTCCGTTACTTGTCACCCCTCACCCTTCGCGTTTCCCAATACTCGTCACCCCTCACCCGTTGCATTTCTGCTGCACACTCGCCACACTCCTGCTTTGCCCTCACCCACGCTCCCCAGCACTCTTGTCGCTCCACTTCCCACCACGCCCCCTCCACGCTCTCCGCCATGCATTCTTCCACGCTTCCCACCACCCTCTTCCAGTGTTTAATACCTACACACTACCCTCCCCGCTGGCTTGAAAACTTTTCAGAACTATCCAACACACGCCCTCGCCCCGTCTCTAAGTCTTCTGCACCTCATTTCTCCGATTGTTCATAGGATCTACCCCGGCTATTCGGGCACACCCACCCCTACGATATATTCTACCCGCTCCGTCATCGTACCTTCCGCTGACTCAATAACCCCCGTCACTGTTCCTTCTCCCCCCACCCTCTCACCTTACTCCGACGCGTCATGCCACACCGTCATTTTAGCCTCCCATATATTCCGCCCCATCTCGCCGATTCACCGTGCGAATGACACAGCACTGGTTTCCCACTATCCCCCCTCTTCATCTCACCCCGCCCTTCCATTCCCTCCGGGACTCCCTGTTACACTCTCACCTTGCCATATCTCCCTGCCGCCTCCTTATGATACAGTGCCATCTCGTCTGATCGACCTGGCTTTATTTCCTCGCCTAATGGTTTCGTCTTAGCTTCCCTGACTCACTCTCGTCACTCCGTTCCCATCTCTTCGCACCGCTGACCATTTTTGGTGCTCATCTCCACCGCACCCCGGCCCGCCACGCTCCAGTACACGTTCATCACTTCCTCGCACCTCCTTTACCCTTTTCGCAACTCCTCTTCTCACTCATCTCCTTCTCCTTCTTTCCCTATCCATTTCTCTTTCATCTGCTCTTCCTACTCTATTACTACGTCAGCTCTTCTTCTCTCCGTAATTCTGCTCTCCGCTCTCCTTCTCAATCTTTCCCCCTCCCTTTTATCTTTTCACCCGCCCCCATCATTATCCTCTCTTTCTCCCTCTCTCCCCTTTCCCCCTCTCCATCTATCTCCCATCTCTCTCCTTCCTTTCCTTCTCCCCTCCTTGATCTGCTCTTCCTACTGTACTACTGCGTTAACTCTTCTTCTCTTCATTTATCTCCTCACTCCTCTGTGATTATCTTTCTTTTCCCCCTCCCCATTCTCCCTCATCTTTCCATCCGTCCCCATCATTACCCTCTCTCTCTCGTTCTCTCTCTATCCCTCTCCCTCCCTCTCTCTCCCTCCCTCTCTCCCTCTCTTTCCCTCCCTCTCTCTCCCTCGCTCTCCCTCCCTCCCTCCCCTACCTCCTGCCCACTGGGCGGCCACGCTTAGATTCTGGAGCGGGCGAAGTGTTGCGGGGATCAGGAAATATCCCCCAGGAGATTTACGGCGGCGTCTGCGCGTGCTGGCAAGAGGTGCGAAGTTACGGGTCTCTCAAACCAGCCGCCGCGGCGGGCGTGTGTTTGCTCGCAGTCGAGTCGCGCTCGTCTTCGCAGAAGTCGTAAACCGTATGTGCATCACCGCGCATATTTTCTAGTCGTATATCTTATTGTGGTAAATCGCCGCCACGCCGCGCCGTCGTTCTCGCTCACGCGAGACGGAGTCCACCGGACGCTCGGACGTAAAAGAACAAATGGGAAACAGCACCTTGTGGCGATGACGCGTGTTGTGAATAAGTTTGGGTTAGAGAATGGTCTCTCTTCAGGAAATCGAACGGAAAATAGCGGTTGAGTAGCTAATAGAAAATTTATGATATTGCATTCACATTGATATTTCATAACTGTGGAAAACAGAAATCGACTTACCTGGAGAAGGTGGATCTTTCTTGTGAATTGGAGAGCTGTATACATACTTTTAGAATAAAATACGTTATCGGATTGAGTGTTAAACCACATAAAGTGTAAAACTTTGTTACAATTAAATGCTTGAAATTACTGATATTACTTTCCCTAATAACTTTTTGTCACAATTGTTACTCCTCTATGTTCATACTAGTTTAAATGTAAAATCTCTCTAGAAATGTTAAAAATGACTTACGTTTTATGACTTCATGTGTGATTTTCTTTATAAAAGTGAGAAAATATTTACCATTTGTAACTTTATTCTTGTATTCTATCTCGTATTAATTATATCATTCTCTTTTTCTCAGGTGAGCCCATTTGTTTCTATCCTTTGATTGGACGAAGATCACAATTGGTGAGTAATTATTTAGAAGAAAAGAACATTCTCCATAGTAGTTGTACTTTTCAAATACGCTACTTTCCAAAACGTTTTATTTTCATTGTAACTTTGAAAAGCTGAGATGGGAGGGGTGATTGAACGATTTGCCAACTATAGTTACGTCAAGATTTATCTCGATAGATACTGGAAGATTGTCTACTTTCAAGGACAATTGTCAAATGTCTTTAGAGGACAAAAATCGTTTGCAGATCAGCAGAGGGTCTACTACTGCGAATTTGTCAAACTCAATGCCCGCTCGAGCACGACTCTGTCACAGGCATGATCCCTAGAGATAATTCCGCGATACATGTAGAGGATAACAGATAAATCGGTGTGACCAGTTGTTGGCGTGTAACCACATTAAGCCCGGCACGTCAGAGACTCGGAAATTCTAAGCGACTTCAGCAAGTCTGATATCATCAAGGACACATGATGACGAAATCTGAATGCAAATGAGGCTCACAAGTCTCATAAAAATGTTCTCTATTACAAGATCAATAACTAGATTTATGGTTTCTAGGACGCGATATTTTAAAGACACATTACTTAGACCTTTCAACGTCTACAAGTTTCGTCGTAGAATTTAATTTTCGTGACCTAGACAAGAAAAAATCTCGATATTGACATATTTATTGACAAATAAATTCAGCAATATGTGAAATGTTCAGTGCTCATGAACTTACCTGATGTTCGAAATTCTCTCCATGCAACTATTATTATTATTATTATTATTATTATTATTATTATTATTATTATTATTATACTTATTTATTACTCCTCTGCTTCTCAAGAAATGTCGGAGCGTTCCTGCTCAATACGCAACTTGCCTGTACAAAAATATCGAGTTGCTACAATGAAGAGCTTCCTCATACAGTGTTCTTTCATGTAGACCTTAATTAATGATGTTTTTGGCGATGACTTTACTTCCTTGGCCCTTCGGCCACCTCATTCAAGACACAAAAACTTTTTGCTGATCCTTACCCTAAAGACTTAATCCGTACCCCTTAAAGACTTTGTCTACAAAGGAGTTGAGTGCTTCTTACTCACCTCGCCATTCAGTCTACTACAGTCGACTCCAGTTATAAAGAACTCAGATATAGTGAATCCACGGTTATAGTGAACTTAAATCACTGGTCCCGTTTCACTTACATTACAAATAAACGTAAAATATTCGGTTACAGTGAACCTGAACCTCGGCTACAATGAACGTAGCAAATAAGTCCAGGAAATTAATTGGATCTCGCATGTTTTTAGGCGAGTAGAAAGACCTTCACAGTGGGACGGTGTTCCAACAGTGCAAGAGGCTTTGAAAAATGTCAGGACTGCATTGCGATACCTAGAGACAGAGGACAATGCAGAATCAAGTATGGAGAGAGCACGAATACTGCTGGAGAAGGATATAGAGAAATTACTAAAGAAAACGTAAGAAGCAAAGAATAGAAAATAATTAATTTTTTAAGCTCCTGTAAAGATATTGAAATTTTCAGATCGTTCTGTTCATGTATTTTGCTATATCTCTATATTAATAAAATCAATCGTTATGGAGAAATTATTTTTTATTTCGACATCATCGGATATAGTGAACCAAAAATGTTGGTCTCCAGATGTTCGCTATAACCGGAGTCGACTGTATTTGAAATATTCACGATCTGATGTTATGCCTCGTCCGTTCTGAAGCTCATTCTTCCTCCAAGCGAGCAGTGCAGAGTGCGACTGGTCGATAGCGAATCAGAGGCAGGTGGCGGACCGCTCGCCCATTCGGCTTTGTTCCTTGGGCATGCGTGTCGATCAAAGAGACGGCGGACGCAAACGAGTGTGTGTGACAGGAGAGACGTAGACACACCACCAGGAATACGTTAGCTAATTTACCACCCATGAAGTGAAGGAAATATACTGAGTAAGCAATGTTGCACTGAATTAGAAATATAACACGACCCGAGATGGTCTTACTCTTTAATGCACGTAAGAACTAGTGGGGCTTCGGAAGGACATAATTTCGCGTTCTAGTTCATTTCCTAATCTCTTAATGCCCCACTTCTTCACAGTTGCTACCTATCGGCACCTAATTTCACGTTTCTTCACATTTGCTTGAATTCTTAGTCCGCAAATATTAGAATTGAATTGTAACTGTATGAATATTATAGAAGTAAAACGTGTTCCTGCATACACATTTTTATTAAAATATTTGAAGGCTTTCTGGAGAAAATGTTCTTGTGCGTTTTTCAAAAAGCTATTTTCAGCTCATGTTCACAGACAACTGTTGAGGTTTTGAGAGATTTCTTTAAAAAATATATTTAAAACACTTGTGATCCCAAATCCTGGTTCGTGGTCACAGATATAACATAAATAAATGAAGAAATGTAGAACAAGAAGTAAACCAAATTGAAAATATGGCTAGCGTTAGTTAGTCTTAGCGTTTACTAGCGTAAATGCAGTCCGTGCTTTTTACTCGAGTCATATCCCAACGTACACAGTACACGATGTACTCCGGAGCAAGACAAGGCCCTCGCATTCAATTAAATCAGAGGAAGAAGCGTCCTCTGTGACCGCTATAAAAGGTGTTCCGAAACTCCGTTCCCATCCCTCACCCAGAGAGGGTGTAGAGCATTTCAATAATTGACTTGTACCCCTTTGATCTCCACATAATTTTGAGAGTCACATTGGGTTGTACGGCCTTCGTGATATCAAAACACCTCGCTCGCTGCGCTCGGCACCCGCCTTGATAAGCGCCACCCGGAGCGTGCTTGCTCCATCTGGCGACCCCAAGCGTCCTTCACTCTCCATTCTCTATTTGGGAATAGAAGTGGGGATAAAGTATATATAGTTTGTAACGAAGCATTGTATAACGTTCACTACTAATTTAGAGTTTACATTGGAAATTTGTATAACTTTGTCTATGTTCACTTCAGCAATAAACCTCAGTGTGTTCTTACTCCCTGAGTTTCATTTCACCGAGTCTGTTTGAAGGACTTGTCGACTAGCCATCGACATATTTAACTCTCGCAGCAATGACGAACGCTCGGTCCCAGCGGTGGAAGGCGATGTGAGGGAGAGGATTGACCGCTAATCCGTAGTTAACTCCAATAATTTAGACATTGTGGAAAATCCACACCCTGCATCAGCCCGGGCTCGAAATGCTATCTCACACATCATGCCCTCCAGATTTTGCTCCAACTGAGTATCACCTGTTCAGAACTCGAAGAATTGATTCATTGATTGATTTTTTTGTGTTTCCGGGCGCGTCAACTGCTCTGGTCATTAGCCCCGTTAGTATAGTACATGTTTTTCTTCTCGTGAGATGGCGGGGACTGTCCCCCGCTGGATGGCGAGATCCGGTGTCGACCTACCGTCGGCTAGTGGGGTTTCCCCCAACAAGGACTCTCCCACCAGCGGGGCACCGCACCAGTCGGGACAAGCTCTAAGTTCCCGACCGGTCTCCCGGAATATGTGGTAGTGCAGCGCATGTTAGTGTAAGTGTGTGTGTGTGTCTGTGTGTGTGTGTGTGTGTGTACGGGGAGAGGATAGGCCAAGGAAGAGGAAGGAAAGATCGCGCGCGGTCCGTGGCCCGTTTGTTATGGTACTGCTCTGGCATTCGCCTGGTGTTGATCGGGGAAAGCACGGAAAACTACCGATGAGAGCAGCCGGCCGCTAGAATTCTCCTCCAGACAACGACTGAATTCGACCTAGCTGAAAAGCTAGTGTCGAAAATCCTGCCGCCGTGGGGAGTGGGAACCTAGGACCTCCCGGTCAGAGGTGCTGCAGTGACATCAGTTAATGCACTGAGCTACCGCTCCCGGTAACACAAAGAAACTCATACACAGTCAGCATTTTATTAACTTGGAGAAACTGCAAACCACTGTTCCAAGGTGGATAAACAAAGCTCCCGCAGCCGTGGACAAAAACCACACGGTCAAAGGAGATTATAAGGTGACAGCAAACTTAAGTACAGAGTTGTGAATTGTTTCCGTATGCAGAAAAAATGTGTAAATTACTATTATGTCCCTTGTAAAACTGGTTACCTTTAGGTACGCATATAACATTTTTTTCCGTTTGCGTTTCCAAGAAAAATACTCTCAAACCAGTTTTGTTAATAATATTAAACTGTAATGTTTCAACTTACACGCAATCCTTTACTGAAGGCACAATGTGTTCGTGCTGTCGTGTTGCTAGCGGGTGTAGACGCCTGTTAAACGCGAACCATATCGAAAAACCGTGTCACGTTTCCAGTGTAGAAAAAAAGAATTTCATCTCGAACGTAATTTCTCAAAAATGCACCTGCAACAAGCCGCAGGCGGGGAAGGGCTTCTGCGGTGAGCGGCGCGGCAGCCTGCGAAGTGCGGACGCGAGGGAAAAAAAGGAACGACGCGCAGGCGAGGAAAAGCGAGCGCCATGCAGGGAGGAAACAAATTCTCCCCCTCCCCCGCCTCCACATCGTCGCGCGCAAACACTGCGACGTGTCGGGGAGGGGGAGGGGGAAGGGAGGGGCGGGGATGAGACGAGGGCGTCGCGCGGAGACGCGTGGCGGGGCGAGAAGCTGTCTGACGCTGAGAGGAGACTCGTGAGGAGTAGCGGAGGCAGGGGGACGACGCACATGTTGGGGAACGAAGGTGCGTGGTGGGGAGAAAAGATGTGTGGCGGGGAGAAGTGGTGCGTGGAGGGGAGAAGTGATGCGTGGCGGGGAGAAGTGGTGCGTGGCGGAGAGAAGTGGTGCGTGGCGGAGAGAAGTGGTGCGTGGCGGGGAGATGTGGTGCCTGGTGGGGAGAATGGGTGCGTGGCGGGGAAAAGGGTGCTGGCGGGGAGAAGGGGTGCGTGGCGGGGAGAACTGGTGCGTGGTGAGGAGAAGTAGTGCACGGGGGGGAAGGGGTGGGTAGGGGGAAAGATGTGTAGTGGTTAGAAGAGATGCATGGCGGAGAGAAGAGTTGTGGCGGGGAGGAGAGAGACAAGGCGGGTAGAAGAGGGCCAGGTCGGATAGAGAACAGGCATGACGAGTAAAGCAAGGGCATTGGAGGAAGAGGGACAAAAGGGGCACGGTGGATGTGAGTTATTGAAAAGGGAGAGGAGAGCTGAGACAGGGAAAAAATGTCACATGAAGAGGGAGCGTGGCGACGAGAGAAGGCATGCAAATGGAAAGCAGAGGGCGTGACGTGGATTGGAGGTGTGCGACGAGATGGGGCGGTGGCCGCAGGCGACGGTGTGGTAGCTGGCGGGGGGGTGAGGGGGAAAGGCGGGGAAGAGGCGACGTCGGTGGCTGCGAAGGTATTCAGCGGACGCGAATGGAAACAGCGTAACAATACGACTCGCACGCTCTCCAACGGAGGACCGCGCCGTGATATTGTGTTGCGCGCTAGGACTCGGAGCGACTTTCGGCGGAAGAATGTTGGCACGCGATGGCTTTCTGCCTTCAGCCCCTCTGCAACTCGAGTACACGTTACGCGCGATATACTGGTTGTTTAGCAAGTTTTAATACAAGGAGTAACACTTGTTTATGGGCATGATAATAAAGAATTGATTATTGATTGCACTGTAGGAATATTGGCATTTGTGCATTATTGTGCCTGTTCTTGCAACGAATTCGGAAAACAACTTTTTCGTATCTTTTCCTCAGGAACGTTGTGTTATCTCACTACTTTTCATTGCAATTCGTTACTGTTTACCGATTGATTGATTAATTGATTTTTTCGTGTTTTCGGGCACGTCAACTGCTTTGTCATTAGTCCCGTTAGTGTAGTGCATGTTTTTTCGACGGAGATGGCAGTGATCACCCCCGCTGGGTGGCGAGATCTGGCGCCGACCTACCGTCGGCTAGCGGGGTTTCCCCCTAACCAGGACTCTCACACCAGCGGGGCACCGCCCCAGCCGGGACAAGCTCTATGCTCCCGACCGGTCTCCCGGAATATGTGGTAGTGTAATGCATGTTAGTGTAAGTGTGTGTGTGTGTGTGTGTAAGGGGGGAGGATAGGACAACGAAGAGGAAGGACAGATCGCGCGCGGTCCGTGGCCCGTTTGTTAGGGTACTGCTCCGGCATTCGCCTGGTGTTGATCGGAGAAACCACGGAAAACTACCGATCAGTTACTGTTTACCGAGGTTTCATTTTGTAGGTGACAATGAATGTCAAGTAAAAAGTTCGTCTTCGTCGAAAATCTCTGTGGTGGCATTCTCATTCACGATCTTATCTTTTAAAGGTTAATTATCTAAAATTTATATTTGTTCAACATGTCGAAACACATGCCGACAGAGTAAGAACACCACAAAGAGTGCTCGACATTTGGTCCGGCATATGTGAACGACTGAGAGCATTCAGCACGCATAGATAGACGAAACAAGTGATTTACCTGTTCATATAAAACTTTTAGTAACTTAATTTCTTTTCATGAGTGAAAATATATTTGTTTCTAATGTTGAAGCGTACGAAAATCATCTTTGTTTCCATTTTGTAGTTGTTAAATTGTTTTAAATGTGTCTTGTACAATATGTAGAGCTGAGATATATGGAAAACAAAAATTTTAACGTATCCTCCTTCGCATCGTTGTCTGAAAAATTCCAAAATGTATTTCATCGATTTATTTAATAGGAAATTCTCGTTCTATGGATGAGATTGTATTTCAATGTGATACCTTGATCATCAATGCCACGTATTCCATCCGATTCACATTTTCGTAAAACTTTTCCTCGATATCCACATTGAAGATTCGATTCTTTTCATTTGGTCCCCTGGATTGGCTTTCACAGAACGTGAATGGAAAGAAAACAAACGACTCGTTTTCAATCCTACTCGAGGGTATTGGTTTGCGAATAGTAGAACTAGAAACGATTCAGGAATCCAGGATCGCGATTTCTTCACAGAAATTAGCTTCTGGAATTGTAAAGTAGGTGGCATTTGTAAGAAATGTGTTCCATGAACCCTCATATATATATATATATATATATATATATATGCTACATATATATATATATATATATATATATATATATTGGTGTGCTACGTTTAGTGAATTACAATGGTAAAAAGGGAAACGGATGGTGAAATATATTTACGAGGGACATTTTCTGTTGGATTTTTAGCTTTGTTCTTTTTATTACTGTCGCTTCAGGATACAAGTGGCATTCACGATTTGTCCATTTTTAATTCTCAACATTCTGCGTGCGGAGTAATGTAGAAAAGTATCATGATAATGAAAAAAAATTTTTAGACACTATCTTTTGGTATTTCGCAATGCGTGATGGTAGGCTCAGGGCATTCACCGCTAACACTTGCAAAATATATATTATTGTACATAGACTTTTTCAGTTTAATTTGTATGTTTTAGGAAAAGTATTTAAAAAAGATAACATAACATCCCTGAACTAACAATACAAAAAAATGTCTTCATGTATAGAAGAAAAATTAATTTTATGACAATCGAAGTTGAAAAATCTCATAAGACATGGGAAATGCATTTATTTTCTTTTTAGTTGATTATTTTGTTTCTCAGGGTTTTCCTCCTGCATAAGTTAGTTACAATCCTCTCCGTGAAAAAAGTATCGTAAGTTATGCTCTATACACTAACACACTCCGGTAGAGATGGCTCAGGGCATCAACTAATGTCACTGCAGTCCCTCTGACCGCGAAGTCCTGAGGTTCGAGTCCCGACGGTGAAAATATTTTCGACTCTAGTTTGTGAGTTAGTTCAATTGATGTCTGGAGGAGAATTCTAGAGGCTGGAGGCTCTGATCTGTAGTTTTTTGGTGGTTTCTCCGATCAACACCAGGCGAATGCCGGAGCAGTACCAATAACAAACGGGCCACGGACCGCGCGCGATCTTTCCTATCCTCTCCCCTCACACCCACACTAACATGCACTACACTATCACACATGACGGGAGACCAGTCCGGAGCTTAGAGCTTGTCCCTGCTGGAGCGGTGACATGCTGGTGGGTGAAACCTGGTTGAGTGAAACCCCGCTAGCCGACGGTAGGTCGGCGCCGGATCTCGCCATCCATTGGGGAACGATCACCTCCATCTCCTGAAGGAAAATATGCACTACACTTACGGGACTAATGACCTCGGTAGTTGAAGCACCTGCAATCACTAACAACAACCCAACATTTTAAGTTACAATTAGTTGAGTAATTAGAAATGAACAATAACATAGAAACGCTCCCACGTAGTTAAAACAATCATTTTAAAGAGTTACATGCAGTTCAGTCAGCTGTTCTAATGTGCAAAGTGTTGCAATACACTGAAGATCGCACGACGAATGCGCAGTGGCGTGCGGGACAGTGATGTGTAGTGTTGTATCTCCATGCGATGTAGTGCTGTTCTGAGTAATATTAAGTTGTTTTTTATTAATAATGCCATCTTGATACTTTCACATTAATTTATCAATGACTTCCTAGAGTTGTACTGAATTACCATTAAATACGGATATTTTGTTTTTGGTGGTGAGGTTCTCGGAATGGCCCGTTTTAACTCTTCCTTTTGACGGACGTTTCCGGAGTTTTAGCGAACGCGCATGCTCAGTTTCCCAAACCCCAGAACAGAAACCAAACTGCTCATGCGCGAATTCACTAAAACTCCAGCATCGTTCGTCAAAAGTAAGCGTGGAAATCGATCAATGGGATCAGCAAACCGCGAGAATCCTGACAAAATAGCCAACATACGAATCAAACATCCATGATCGGGGCGGGAATCGAAACTATTATGGCCACATTCATGTTTTCTTCATCCACATTTATGTTGGCAGTTCAAAGCCAATTGGACCACGGCCCGTCAGCCCGGAAGAAAACATGAATATTGACTCCGGCAGTGAAAGCTTTCAATGCTTTATATTATGACCACAGTGTAAGAAATCTCTATCTTACACCGTGGCTAGATTCTTACTCGTGGCTATGACGCATCGCAGTAAACTGTGAGGTGCGAACAAACTCTAATCACTGCATTCCAGTCATCCAGGCAGCCCCGTTTTCTAGTTGACAGTTTATGTTTATGGAATAAACAAATCAAATAAATCAGTATTCTTACGGCAGCGTCCTTCCAGTGAAGTAGAGGAAAAGAACAGTTGTGACAATGGGCAACCACAGCCGGGCTTCGTAGTACCGAGGTGCTCGCTGGAACTGGCTCACAGGCCACGAACTAATTTGGACTCGCTCGTCTCTGGGGGTTAAGCCCAAGCGGGCTTCCCGTCTCCTCCCCCGCCCCTTTCTCTTTGCTCTTTTTCTTACTCTCTCTCTCTCGGTCGAGTGACTCGATAATTGTAACGCTATCTGCAGTCGCACAACAGCCATGCCGTATCCCCCTTCGCCGTCGCCCTCGCTGTCATCCGCGCTCCTGCCCCTGTCTACACCCCATATACTGCGGATTTTACGGAGCTGCGTTTGAAGTAAATCAGCTGATACGGTGTTATCCAATTGGAAGGTTGAACGCCATCATAGTGACGTCACTGTAGTGACGTGTAAGGTCCCGATTGGACGGCACCGTAACAGCTGATCAAATGTCAGACCGTAACGGCTGATCAAATGTCAGACCGTAACAACTGATCAAATGTCAGACCGTAACAGCTGATCAAATGTCAGACCGTAACAGCTGATCAAATGTCAGACCGTAACAGCTGATCAAATGTCAAACGCAGCAATGTAAAAATCGCAGTATACTGACGCTCACGCACACACTCACTCCCCCTCCAAATGTCTAATGGGTTATAAGCCTGAATATACTAACATTTGTAATTTACTATATGAACACCGAGAAGGAGATGCACTAGGATGATTATTCACAATGGCAGTTTGTAGGCCCCATAAACTGTCCATTGTGATTAATTCGTGTTCTAATACTTGTAATATACTACGATCACTGTATAATCCAAACCTTGTATTGACTGTGTATCATGTATATCTGAAAGGTGCTTTTACGAAGGAGTAAGAGAAAAAATATAAAATTGTTACAGTTTGCTGCAGAAACATATAATTAAAAGTTGAATCTATTTAAAAGAAAAGATTAATTAATTATTAAAAAGAAAAGATTTTAAACATACAATGTTTTTGATACACTCAGTTCTACAAACATTCAATTTCAGTATTGTTTTATCCATTATCTGAAGCCATAATAATAACTTTGTATAAAGTATGCTGGTATTTTGCTGTGAACTATGCTAAAAACTTTTTGGAAAAGTATAGGCCGTTGAAATATTCTTTGAAGAACTGAAAACTCACCACGATACTGCAACACCCTTCTAATAGTATCTGTAACTGTTGTGTCTTGTGACAGTTCCTTTCATAAAAACCTATACTTTGAAAATCTGTGCAGTTCATGGAAATTGGGTTTCTGTGGACACATGCATTTTGTCTTTTTCTCCCGTACCTCTCGATCGACATCGAAACGCAACAGGGGGATGGAAGAGTATGGGGAGGCAATACCACATTGTCCAAAGCCTGTTCTTGCGGGCGTGCAATCCTCTTGCTTGCCCGTGGCCGCCAGCGCCTTGGCCTGGCCGATGCGCGTGGTCCAAGGGAAGCGGAAGGGGGGCGCCGCTAATTAGCCCGCTCGCAGCGGCGCGGGGCTGCCACCGCCGCCTCGTTAGCGGCGTCCCCGCGGGGCGCAGCCCCATCGACCCCCTCGCTGCGCCCACGGCCCTCCCCCTCCCGCCCGCCCGCCCTCTCACCTCCCCCGCCCACCCGCGCCACGCCCCCGCCTCTCCCCGCCACGCCCTTGCCATGCCCCCGCCGCGGCGCGCCGCTCCCTCGCCCGCCACGCCCCCACCCGCCTCCGCCGAGACCCCCGCCGCGCTTCTCCACCACCCCGCCCCCACCACTGTCTCGCCACGCCCCCGCCACACGACCCTCTGCTAGTTGCTCGTCACTATTCACCGTCATGTCCCCTGTTACTACCTCCCTCCGCCCCACCACGCGCCCGCCGCGACCCGCCCCACCCCACCTCGCCCCCGCCGCGCCTCCGCCGCGTTCCCCGCTACACTCCCGCCGCCCTCCTCCAGCACACCGTTCTCACCACTCCCTCGCCACGCCCCCGCCACGACCCCGCCGCGTGACCCTCTGCTACTTGCTCGTCAGTATTCAGCGTCAGGATCCCAGTTAGTACCACCCCGCCTCCACCCCGCGACCGCCACGCCCCCGCCGCGCCCCGCCCCCACCCCGCCCCCCGCCGCGCCTCCACCGCGATCCCCGTACACCCCGCCGCCCTCCTCCAGCACCCCGTCCCCACCACTCCCTCGCCATGCCCCCGCCACGACCGCACTACGCGACCCTCTGCTAGTTGTTCGTCACTATTCACCGTAAGGATCCCTGTTACTACCTCACGACGCTTTTCTCACAATCGGAAATATTCCTCGTCTCTATTTCCGGATATTGTTTCCAGTTACTGTTTCTCGACACTGGTCCCCATCGCTACACCTCGTCGCTATTCATCAACACTAGTCCTTGTTGCTATTCGCTGTCACTATTCCCCGAAAATGTTGGCCGTTAATGTTCCTCGTCAGTCGTCACTATTTACCATTGCTACTCATCGTCACTATTCCTGCTCGCCGTTATTAGGCGTCACTATTCGCCGACGCTATTCGTTGCCCCTATTCCTCATGACTCTCTGTAATTTATCCTGATCCCATATCCTGTTCCGATTTCGATCTTTGTGTAAATAAGGCAGCCGTCCGTCAAAAATTTAATTTTTGAATCTATGCTCTCTGCTGTGTCATTTAATGTATTCGTTACTATTTTATCACTTCCATTTTACGAGATATTGAGGTAATTATTTTTTTTCAAATGGAACTATAAGTTATCTTTTAGTCTATCAAGACAAGCGTAAAACGACGAATCCAATTACTTATTGTCATATGCTAGATAAACGTTTTTTTAAAATAACATTTTTTGCGACCCATTTTTATGGATATTTGGAATACAACAGTCCACCAGCCAAGATCATGCAGCTTTCTCCCTGCTAACACGCTCTTGGGGCGTGTTAAAGTGTCTGTTAAACACGGGTTGCAAAATATTTCAATTACTCAAAAAAAAGCTCATCTAAATTTCATAATATGTATATCATTGGATTCGTATTTTTACGTTCATCAAGATAGACTAAAAAAAGAATAGTTCTATTTGAAAAAACAAAGTTACCTCAATTTCTCGTAATATGCAAGTGATAAATTGTGACCGAATACATGTATAAACCAGCTCCATTCCTTCATGCACTTCTGTGAAAACTGCATTGCAATAACGTCAACCGTTCAAAAATTGCAGGAGGTGCTAAAGGTACGTGACTCGTCCTGTACATCGATATATTCTTAATATCCTTCCCCATCATGAAGCCAAATGTGTTCAAAAATTGCGTTTCTCCTATAATAAACAGTATTCGAAAACCACTCAAATCTATTTGAACTTGAAGATTAAATATGAATACTTTTCATCCCTGAAAAACTGTGTTTAATGAAGATACGCCACTGAGGTTTTCAATTTCGATTCTACATTCAACAGTTTGTTTCATTTTAACACAAGACAAGGAATCACGTCCCGAAATTAATTTTCCGAAGCTACAGGTCTCTGTTTCCTAGAAGCACCGTCGCAAGCAAGGGGTTGCTTGTGGACATTAAGGTCTGAGGGAGTTTTCGACGCGAAATGAAATGTTTGCGCGTGCTCCCAAAGGAACACGTGTTTCGCGTATTAGAGCGGAACTAATGTACCCAGCAACTCGAATATCAATCGAACCGCTGCAGGTTATGCTGTCAACGTCTCCCCCTGTAGATTTACGACCTGGCAGATCGCTGCTACATTACTCAGGTCGTGTCGGGTGCCACATCTCTTGGGAACGTTAAGGGATGAAACAACCCCTCTCACGGGGACAGTCGGCGTATGGAAGAGAACGTAAATGACAAACGCTGGTGTTGCGAATTACTGAAGCGGATGTGATGAAGTTCTAAATATACATTTCTGCAATCAGACTACGGAAAGGAATTGAGTATTTTACAGCGAACTCTTCTTTCGTTTCTGAGTTGCTTTACTAAATATTCCAAGGAGAAAAGAATGTAATAGATACACTTTTATGAAATTTGTGGAAGGTACGTCATCGTATACCATAATAAGAAAATTCATAATTTTATGAGCGCGTGGCGCAAAAAAACTAGTGATGCAACTGAATGGCATATACTTTCTCGTAGTAAAGATTTTTCTAATTTCCTTGGTGTGAACTGGTTTTACGGTCTTGTCCTAACCTCTCGCCAGCTGCCGTATATCGCCGCGCAAAGTACATTTTTTTAAAAATTTTCTCAACTTTTCGGTTTTCTAATAGTAGAACCAAAATGTCACTTCAAAAATATTAAAGAAGAGTAAAACCTCGTACTAAATTGCAATTTTCATTGAAAACTTTGAAGCTGTTTTTAAGAAAATGGGGTTCAAGCGTTACTATAAATGCCAACTTTCTCCCGCATTGACTCGTTATTCAAAAATTGTGATTGGGAGCGGGTAGAGAGAAGAGAAGGGAATAATAACTGTCTCAAAGCCTTGGAATGGGATATTAAATTAATTTTACTCATCGGTGAAATTTTCTTCGATCTCTTTGGAAAAGGTAAAATAAACATATTTTATATATTCCATAAAGGAATATTAATGATATTCTGTATGTCTTGATATTTTGGACGCGACTCATTTTAGAAAAAAAAAAAATATATCAGCAGTACTTGCTTAAAGGTGAATTTACGTGTTTATAGAGTCAATTGAGTACTCCGAAATTTTTATTGGAGGTGAGAAAACGCATTTATCTACGTCAATGGATTTTTTAAAAATATTTGCATTTCAGTTCCTTTTTAGAAGAATGACTAGAGGGAATTTGCGATTTTTTGCCCTGCTGTTTAAAGGACTGCTCCAGAGTGAAGCCATTTGTGTCGTGCCACTAGTTTTAATTCAATTATACTTCAAATTTATATTTAATTCTTTAAATACTTTTTCATTTTGTAAAATTAACTCATTCTTACGTATTGTATTTTAAACGCCCCTGACAAATTATTTCTAGCTGAAAATTTTACTATTAAAAATTTTAGGCAGAATATCGTTTCTGTTTTATTTTAAAATTGTTAATCAACTAAAATATACAAATTTAAATGGACATGCAAATTAAATACTATAAATCAATTGAACTGAAAATAATATTTCCTTATTTTTTTAAAGTAATCCTCCTTATGTGTTTTCTGGAGCACGATCATATGTTGTTTGCCGTGTGTGTATGTAAAGCGACACATTTTTCCAGTCCCTCAGGTTAGAAGTGCCACATCACCGAACGAAAGCACGCGAGAGCGAGCTATTTTGGACGATATTTGCCCCTGACAGCGCATTCCGCTCGTCTGCGTCGGCGCGGCGTCGCGACGCGACAAGCCCGGGGCGGCGGCGGCGGCGGCGGCGCAGGCGAAACCCGCGCTATCGATCCCTCGGTAATTGAATTGTCAATGATGGATTTGTTCGAACCTTTCTTTTTTTGCGTGCGGGCGTCGCGCGCACCCGACCAATTTTTTCCCACGGGCCAGGCGCCAATGCGCGGCCAGGGGCGGGCCCAGAGGTCCCGCTCTGCTGCCCAAAAGCCCGCTCTTACGCCAAACCGCGGGATCGCGTAAGCGACCGACCGACCGACCGGCCGGCCGGCCGTCCACCCGTCCGCCCGCCCGCCCGCCCGCCCGCCCGCCCGCCCGCCCGCCCGCCCGCCCGCCCGCCCACCCGCCCGCCCGCCCGCCCGCCCGCCCGCCCGCCCGCCCGCCCGCCCGCCCGAACGCCCGCCCGCCCGCCCGAACGCCCGCCTACCGACCGCGACCGACCGACCGACCGCCGACCGACCGCCGACCGACCGACCGCCAACCGACCGACCGCCGACCGACCGACCGCCGACCGACCGCCGACCGACTGACCGCCGACCGACCGACCGACCGACCGACCGACCGACCGACCACCAAGACACCAAGCCGCTAAACCGCAAAACCTTCTTGCCATCTTACTGCCTTGGAGCTCGCCCAAACACTTGGTCGCCTAATTCTCCGACTGTCTAATGGTCCGAGCGGCTCAACCAACTGCCCGCCCAACAACCCTTCCATCTGCATCCTCTTACCAAAACATTCGCCGAGAAGCCCTTTATCACTTGGTGAGCGGAGAACATAGACTGGACTGGCGGATGATGGGGACAAGTGAACCCAGCAGTTGGGCAAGCAGGCTTTTGCAGCGCCTAGCAACGGGGCGGGAGGGCGGGCGGTTGGGCGGAGGGTGAGTGGCGAGCGACCGGTTGGACGAACAACATCTCCCCACAGGAAGGGCAGCAAGGACGGCTGTCGCAACGGGCTGGAGGGGCGGGGGCGGACATCGGCGCGGGAAACCTGCAGCCGGTGCTCCAGTCTCGCAGTGGACCCTGCACGGCGCAAGCGATCGCCCGGGGGATGAGCAGCGACACGAACTGCATCGCATGTGATGGATTTGCTGTGTTTTCCGAGCGAGACGGGGAAAAAAGCGCGTTATAGCATGTAGTGGCTTGTAGGTAATTGAGGGGTTCGCTAGATGAAGGGAGTAACTTGAATTATGGTAATAGGCATTGGGTAATAGGGCCACGGCAACAAGGACGCGCCAGGGACGCCTGCAACGGAGTTATTAAATAGGTCAGATCGGAACCAACCGGTGAAGTGCCCGTAAAGTCTTTTGTAAATAGTGTAAATAGTAACGTAGGCAGTGAAGCAAAGTGAAGTGATACCAAGAGAGGAGAAAATCTCAGACTTTGAAAACTCTTCAAGACGAGTCTAAACAGCTCGGAACTATTAGTATTATTGCTATTATTAGCTATTAAAAATGTGGTGGAAAACCGCAATGCAATGTAAATATTAAGTTCTAAATAAACGTATTTTTCAATTTTTTTATCAGTATCAGTCCTGTAAATTAATTCCCTCCTGCAAAATAATATATCGCCTCAGTGCCACAAATTCCAACACTAGGCAACTTGAAAAAAAATATCGTCGGCCAAAGGTCATAATCGAAGAAGTCTTCCCTGAGGTGAAGGTAGCGGACTCGGAATGGGAACCATACTGAAGAGCTTACGCCACTCGGTTTCACAACGGAAACGGAGGCCGTGTCCTGCGTGGGCTACAACTGGCAGCGGCGACGCTCGATTACTTGTACTAGTTGCAATCTTGGTGTTACTTGATATCATGCGGATTAAAGTCTGTTAAGTTGCACGTAGGCGACAGGATGCACGCGACTGCCACAGACTCCGATATCCACCGTGTTGCGAGGAAAAGCGATCCGTTTTCATTAGCCGCTTGCGCCATCTCGCTAAAGAAAGCATCTCGTATGTTATTAGTAGGGAACGGAATTAATTGTAATAAAAAAATGCAAAATATGTACATATATATGTACTTATTTTTACCAAAACATGGAATAAAAAGTAAAAAAATTGTAAAATAAAAATTCATTATTGTTCTCTATGATCATTTTCTGAGCGAAGCAGGTCGCCAATCAGTTCTTAATAAGGATTCGAAGTGGCTAAAAATAGGTTCTGCATCTACCGAAGTAATTGTACGCTAATCTTCACCATACACAAGAATTTTATTCGAAATATAAAATACGCTCATAGTATATTACAACGTACATACTATAATACGAGTCTAGTATTATACGAGCATAGTATAATACAAGCATAGTATAATACGAGCATAGTATATTACGAGCAATAATGTGGTTGAAATTACTTTTGTTCACAAAAATCCGCTTATGTTTGACTCGGAATATGCTGTAAGCGGTGGTAGGGGATACGTTTGCCAATTCAAAGTGAAGATACGGTGGTCACAGAAGCGCAACAGCATTTCATTTGATTTGAAAGAAAAATGTAACATATATTGCAAACGCGCATGTGAAATGTTACGTTTCGACGTACAAATGAATTAAAATGTCACGAAATATATACTAATAGGTAAAATATGTAAAAATATGTAATTGCACCAAAATATGTAAAAATATGTAAAATAAAAATAGTTCTCATGCTTTCGAATTGTCTTGTAAGTTCCCAAAAATATTATTGAATCCAGGTATCTAGTTCCTGTAAAAACATGTAATTACATGAAAATCCGTTCCCTAGTTATTACGCTAGTAAAAGGACCTTCAGAGAGTGGAACTGTGTTCCAACAGTAGAAGAGGCAATGAAGGATGTCAAGACTGCATTACGATTCTTAAGACACAGAGGACAATGCTGAATGAAGTATGGAGAAAGTACGAGCTCTGGAGTAGGATCTAAAGAAATTACTAATGAAAAAATACGAAGCAATTGAAAATAAATAATTTTTTAAGGACAAAAGTATTGAAATTTTCAGACCGTGCTTTAAATGTATTTTTCTGCATCTCTATGTTAATACAATCAATCGTTAATGAGAAATTCTATTTAATTTTGACATTATCGGTTATAGTAAACCTCGGATATAATGAACCAAAAATCTAGTCCACAGAAGTTCGCTATAACCGGAGTCGACTGTATGAATTGCCATGAATAGGCGGAAGTTGGCTGATATGGCGAACCTTTTCACTGCCCCAAGCACTTCAACTGCAAAAATATAACGTAGGTTACTTGAACGCTAGCTACCAAACCTGCCATTGTGATTGTCCAAAAACGTGTTCACATCTCGATTGGAAGAAAGAGAAGAAAACGAGTAAATATAGCGAACCGAGATCAATCGGAGAAAAGTTAGTGTGTTAGAAATACGAAAATACATACGAAGAAATCGAAACTGTTTCGGTTGTTCGGAAAGTTACTCCAAGTGATACTGTCCTCTAAACATGTTCAAAAGCGATAAAATATATTTTAAAAACAGAAAAAAATTCCGGCGTTATAAAAAGACTGAGCCTTTCGCGTTTCAGTAGTAGTTCACCGCGCGCTGGAGGCACACAAGCGAATCATTCAGCATCGCATCGATGAAAGCGCGGGGGTTCGTTTTTGCACGCGGCGGAGCATCGCGTTCGATCAGAGTTTAAACGCATCTGCGAAAATGGCTGGTCAACGACGGCCCAGCGCACGGCGCAGTTTAAATATTCACGGGGCGGCACATGACGCGCGCGTTTTGCGAGAGTAGCCGTTGCACCATGATTCCCTACGTCTATCCCGGTCTACGTGCACTTCACATGGTCTACGTCTACCCCGGTCTACGTGCACTTCACATGGTCTACGTCTACCCCGGTCTACGTGCACTTCACATGGTCTACGTCTACCCCGGTCTACGTGCAGTGTTCACTTCACATGGTCTCCGATTGAAGGAGTTGGGTTAAAGAAAGAGAGTTAACCCTCTTTCCACAAATCGAAAAAAAAAGTTTTAAAAATCTCCAAAAAATGATTGCTTATTTCGTGTTTTCTGGTGCGTCATTTGCTATGGGCATTAATTCTGTAAGTGTAGTGTATGTTTTATATCGCGGGAGGTGGCTGCGATCTCCCGCTGGATGGTGAGATTCAACGTCAATCTACACGTCGGGGATGTCCCCAAACAAGTATCTCCCACCAATGTGGTGCGTGTATGCGTAAGTGGGTACAAGTAGGGACGAGGATGGGGAAGGAATAAGTGGAGGTAGAGATAAGTTGTAGTGAGATTCCACCCGAAAAATATCGAATTTGGTTTTTAATCTTAAAAACTCATCAGAGTTTTCTGAATATTTGGATATATTACTTATTGAAAAATTGTTGATTTTGTTTATATTATTGCGTTTTGAATGTTCATCAGCGCAGACAGGCTGACATTTCTGAAGGTCCATGGTTACATATAAATATTGTGACATACCAATATGTCACTGAATATTGTGCAATTTTTATTTTAAATGGCGTAAATTAAAGAGGATAAATTATGTGAATATGCTAGCATAGCAACGGTAAGCGAGCCGTCGTCAAGGTCAACATATTCATGGAGTGAAAATCGCGGAGACGGCTAGTTAATTCTATATAGAATTCAGGGATTGGCCGAAAAAGCAGTGACAGTCGTGAAGACGGCTAGTTCGTTTTGCAAGAAATTTAGAGATTGGCTAGGTACGAAAGTACATCAAATGTTATCTGCAAATAAACAATCGAATTTATGAACCGAGTTTTACAGGGCTGAAAGAATACGAGAGACATTCATTCTGACTGATGCCGTGCTCATGAACGGATCGTGCTCCAATTAATGTTAGGAGTTTTTTGTCTTTGGGGACTTGTAAGCATCTACTAGGGAATGGATGTTGAGAAAACATCAAAATTGGAACTCTAAGTGTGACAGTGGAACTTAAAATATTTCATGTGAACGAGTTGGAGGGACATTGAGGGCTTGGGCGAAGTTGTCAGTGATTGGACTGGAATATTAGCAGCAAATAGTTTATTGATTTGATGAACGGTGATTGAAGTGAGCTTCCGAGAAAAGAAGAGAGAAGATGGTGTCTGGACCTGAGGACAGCGGCGTCGGAGATGGATAAAGATGGCCGAAAAAGCGCGCGAAGACATATGGAACGGTCATGACAAACTTTTAATTTTATATTTGGTAAAGTTAAACAATACCAAAAATTGTTTTAAATTATTAAATAAATTTCCATGTTTTCGTGAAAAGAATATGTGATTTTTCATTGAGCCAATTCTAGCAATAAAGTAGCAAGATAAAGAGATATTTGCTTTTCTGATTCCTCGACCGAGTTTGTTTGAGTATATATTGCAGTTTATTTCAAAATAGATTTGAAACTATTGACTCTTGAAGGCTGTGGTTTTTGCAGTTTCATATTCGGGTATCTCGTTTATCTGTGCAATTTGGCGGGCGTGTTGTTCTTCTGTGTTTTTAAAGTTAAGTGTTATTTTCTCTTTCTTGGAGTAATCGATGAGATATCCAGAAGTGAGAAAGGAATGTCAACTAGTTCGATTTAAATGATAAAACCGAAAATAGTTTTAAAAAGCTTATGAACACAGGGAATAGATTCAATCGTGAGGACTGTTAAGGTTAACCATTTGTGTAATGCCAAAACAAAAATGTTAAGTAATGAAAATATTATCTCCAGAATTTATCCAGTGAAGCCTCCCTCCCCCCAAGGTGAGATCTCTGCTGACAAAATTACAACAAAAGAGAGAGAGAGAGAGAGAGAGAGAGAGAGAACCGCGACTAGATATCAGCAAAAAGTGCATAATTCATAATACGGAGCAGTATGCATTTAAGTAAAATAATACAACAAATATGATGGGTGAATCCTAGTAATAACTTTAGGAGCGTAATTCTCCAAACACAGTTTTACGTTAGAAATGTCCCGTTTTCTCATAAACTATTGAGTCAATTTTATTAATTCCTTTACAGATTTCTCTACTAGTCAACGTGAGGCTACATTTACGAAGTTAGCATTAGTTTTTCAATTCTATAAATGAAATTGTTAGTATATTATTGAAATATTTTTGAAAAATGGAGGTCGGGGAAAAAAGTATTTATCATATTCCTGTCAAGAAATTATTTTCAATGTAGATATGCTTGTTGAATCTTTAATATATTTTGTAGGTTGCCTTCGTAATATTTTGGGATACATCAAAGGAAGAAATTAGTTGTGTTTGAAGAAATTAACAAAAGTGTTTAAGTAGAAAATTCAGATAATGCAAAAATTAAAAAGCGATGTTTTTATATAAAGTTTTGTCAATAAAACTCTCGTATTTCTGAATATTTTATTGACATATTGTTCTGCAATTTAAGAACATCGTTTGCATTTCATCTATAGCAACCAAAATTACCCATTGACCAAGAAAATGAAGTATTAGTGTTTTCTACTGTAAATGCACCAAAAATCTGTAGAGCTCATTATTGTTCATTCTTCTCTATACATATACTCCATATATTTTTTCCATCTCTCAATTTACTCAGAATATGCTAAACAAATTAGCCAAAAGAACCTGTAAAAGATTTCTATTTAAGATGCTAAGCGAAGCGACGAAGTCAATGAAGAGGAAATCACTGCCTCCACAGTGCGGGAAGCGCCTTTCTTTTTTTTACTTCTAACAAGCAAAACAACTGCCGGACGAATAATCCAATCCGCACTGAGCAGCAGCGAATCGCAAGCCGTGCGAGGAGAGTCGTGACTAGAAAAGTACACACCGCCTTTATTCCCTCCGAGGAGTGTGAAAGACGAACAATCGCGCTAAAAAAAACGGTGAAAGTGAGCTTCGTTTTATGTTCGTTTTTCTCCCCGTTTTAATTTATTCCGAAAGTTTAAAGCGTTAAACGTTCAGTTGCGCCATCAGAGATGGCTTGGATGCGTTGTCTGGTCACAAGAAATTGATACGACGTTAGCGAAGTTATAAAAATGACAATCGACTGTGACGTTTTCCCGGAAAGTGTTGAAAGCTTCAACATGTATTGTGATAACGACAGTAGCAAACTAGTACGCAAGCAAAATTATTTATATTTAGACGAATAGCAATGCTTAATATGTTCGTGGCAATAGAATAACAAATGGAAAAAATACTTTGTGGATATTCATATTAATAAAATATTTAAAAAATAATATATTTAGTTAAAATAAAATGTAGTTAAATTATAACAATAAAGTTAACAATAAAGTTAAATTAAATATTCATATTTAAGAGGATATGGAATGCCCTACCCTGACAATGTGAAGGGTTTGAGTCTAAATATCATAATCTATTGAAGTTATGCTAATGAAATTTTTACAGGTTGCAGATCTGTCACGCATACTACACTGAAACGGCAATTTTTTTTTCTATTTTGAAAACATTTGTCTCAAAATGCCATACATTACATTTTTTGATAAATAACGTTCCGTAGAATGGATAATACTAAGGTAATTAGAAAATAAATTGTTTTATTAACTTGTGAAAATGTCAGTTTTCTACTACAATTGTAAGCTGAGAAAGCGACATTTTGTATGAAAAATATCAACCTTCGAGAAATGGACTTTAAAGTTGCAACCCTCAGAACACACCAGCTTGATCACTTGCCTCATCAAAATAATTATTTTCTAATAAGCACTTCTGTTTGAGTTTGTTTTATGTTGGTAAACTTGAAAATATAAAATTTTCAATTTACTTTCTGTATGTCGAAGTTTTTCAGTATTTATGATATGCATTATGTAGGAGTGTCTAAAAACGTGTTGGAGCCAGCACCTAAGCCCAATGAAAGGAGGACTTGACTTATTTTTTAATACTTGTAAAAATGATATTAGCGTATTTCAAACGCCAATTTAAAGAGAAAATTATGGATATTTATCAAAAATAAAATACAAAAAAAAACTATTTTTTTAGCGCAAAATCATTCCATTTCTTCTTAATACGATACTGATAAGAAACCGTTACTTCATAACATTTCTAAATCTAGCCTATAACTTCCAAGAAATTCTTTATAAATTATGAAAATTATCTCATTTGGCTTGTATATCTCCATGTCTTTTTTTAATGCGTCCCCCTCTTGTATTTCTGAGCACTACTATTGTGCAGGAACTTTACTAATTTTGTAAGAAAATTACTCACGGGTAAACGGTAAAAGATAAACTTCTAAGTATAACATTAAATCATATCCAAAACGACAGAAAATACACGGGAAAAAGTAGTTTGAAATAAAAAATTAAAAAAAGTGTGGAAAGATGCAGTTACATCTGTGTTTAAGAAGCTAGAATATTATATTTTCTCTAATCCATTTGCAAAATTAATCTGCTATTTTCGTGATATTCAGTAAAAATCTACATTGCGCTCAAGACTTTATTATTAAATATTCAAAATTGTTAAATATTTAACAAAAATTTGTAGCAAAAGCAATATTTTTTTCTGATTGGGTGGTCTGTTGCTTCATTTCCCCGGCCGTTTCCCGCAAGTGGGGCCGTCCGTTAGTGAACTATACAGTTCCATACGTTCTGCTACTGTTTACTGCTGGCCTTAACTCCATTCGTCATCCCAAAAGCCCGCGAGACAATAGCGAGCGGCCCGTCAAGAATTCGCCCGAGCCGCTTCAGCAGGCCTTGGACGCCGCGCAAAGCTGAATTATTTGCCAATAAAAGTGACGTCTATTGAACCATAAACGCCACCTCGCGGCGTGAGACGCGGGAGGTCGGATATGAATGGACCTGGATCTCACCCCGCCGCCGCCGTAGCCCTAATCGGATGCAGGGGATTTTAAATGCGCGGAGACGGAATAGCGGCAAAGCAGACGTATTGGATGCGGGGTTTAGTGGGGATTGTTTGCCATGAGATATGAGACTAGAGCAGAAGACTTCCTTCCGGTCCCTGAAGGTAATTTCGTTCTAAAAATATGACGACTAAAGAACTACTCTATTTCAAGACAAATGTTTGATTTAGCTTCTAGGCATTCTCCTGGGTATCTTAAGATTATAAATATGAAGTTCTGAATTATTAATATTTTGGAATTTATTATAGTCCGACTCTAGTAAATTCAACACTATTTCATTAAAATTATGTAATCCTTTCATATTTTATTTTTTACTTTTTCTGGAATGGAGCAAATTTTCTTCTAAAAATAACGCAGATATAAGTCTTGTTTAATTCTCTGTATGTTCAAAAATTGCAAAAGTTTAATTTTTTCCGCCTTCCAATAACTACAATTTTGAAGATGAAAATTGGTTTTGTCATGAAATCAAGTGAAATAATGTAATCCTTCTCAATTTTTTAAAAAAAATATGAGGTGTTTTCACGTAATTTTGCATGAAATAAACGTAAATTAAAAACAAGATTTTCTCAAAAACAACGTCAATTTTTTTCTTTAAACTTTTTGAATGGATGGAGATAAGTTTTCTAAACCACACATCATTAACATTATTTCGATGTAACCATTAACTTTTTCAAAAATTACCAAAGGTTGTGTTTTGAAATGTAATATTATTATTTGAATATTGTTTGAATGAATATTATATTAACATTAATTGAATATTATGAAATACTCTCGGAAATGGTTCGAAAAAATTTAGTTTATCTGGTATAAAAAGTAAAATAAAACAAATAGCGAATACAAATTTGTGACATTCTATAAACGAAACCAAGAACTTTATAAAGAAAACGATTTGCTGACACATTCAAAAATGTTCATTTATAAAATGAATTACTTATGATTCCTATGTCAACTAAATAGAGACTATTTTTTTCAATTTCTTTGCTTTTGGTTTTTTTAGTAAGTATCAAAAACTTTGGTACGAGGATGTACGTGATAGAAGTTGTATGAAAGTAGAATTACCGCGTAGAATTTGCGTACTGCGTTTTGAATGTAAGGCATTTTATCATTGCATTCCAATGTTCGCACGTTCATTCCAATTTTTAAAATGATACAAACTGTGGACAAAATGCATCTTTCTGCTGATTATTGGATTGCCCTCGTATCGGTAATAGTTTCTGGGAGCAAGATATTTGCCGGAGATGCTTTCCAAATACTTCTTTGCAGTCTACGTGTCTTTGATACGTCGCAAATCGTGATACGTACCGAGTACTTACACATCACATTTGTCACTACGTTATTTACAATTAAGTGAAGTCGTAGGCTTCCGCGACCAGAATCATGAAGATTATCTTGGCTGTCCGAGTGACGCCGCGTTGAAGGCTGAATTGTCGACGTTTCGATCATCGTTCTTGGTTCCTACCCAAATATAAACCCGAGCGCAGACCACCCCGGCGCAGACTAGCCCTGAAGAAGATCGCGAAAAAGATGATCGAAACGTCGGCAATTCAGCCCTAAACGCGGCGTCACTCGGACAGCCAAGATAATCTTCGTTATTTAAAATTGTTTAAAATATGACAAATTGTGGATTAAATCTGGCATCTCGCAAATTATTGAACCGAATCGTTATCCGAAATAGTTGCTGTGCGCATGGTTTCTACCGGAGATCCTGCTCTGTGTCCTTACTTGGAAGCAGCGCAGTTTTCACGCGTCGGGAGTTGACGAGGGTTTTTTTCAATTACTCCGTGATGGCTGTGACGAATTTCTGTAATTAAGTGCGGCGGCCGAGGTGCTGGCGTCGTCTCCCCGCCACTTACCTCGCATTATTCAACTTTCGCTCGCGACCACCGAAAGAGAGCCTCCGGTTTTACGTAATTAAACTATTGAAGTCAGTCTTACCAGACACGAAACTCGTTAAGCTAGCCAGGAATTCCATAAGTAGGTAGGTACAAGTATGTCGCGAAAACGATTTCGTAATCCACATTTACACAATCACACACGTATTAAAGTGTGTTCTGATTTCCACGTGAGATCGAGTACGAGTTGTATAAATAATTCATGATGTGTACTTAGTGAAGTGTATGCCGTTTTACTCGGGTTTTTGTTTAATTGATTTGGTGGCATAGGGATCTTCAAACTCGTCCATGTCTTGGTGCTGAGAAAGTAGATTTGATGGAATAGAATAACCAATAGCTCATTGACAGTTGCCACGCAAAATTATTCTACAGAAGATTAAGTTTCATTATTCACAAAAATATATACTTTTAACATCTGAAGATTCTATTACTTTCTCGTATACATACGTATACGGGGTAATATACGTAGTATAGAGACAGTTATGTAATGCTGCGGAAAATCGATTTCGAGATTTCAACAGAAATACATATTTTGGGGTCCCCTGATATCAAAGAAGTGTTTTTTTTGTTTTTTTTTCAAAATACCCGTCCGTCCGTCTGTCTGTCTGTCTGTCAGTCCGTCCGTTTGTCCGTCTGTGAACACTACTAGCGCCTAAATCATGCGTACGATCTTTTATAAATTGAAGAAACTCGTCTTCCTACAATTATATAATTGACGACAATTTTTCCTTCAAGTGAAATTTGTTTGTCCGTAATTATTTTTTTCATTAAGGTCATGTAGATTTATTTTGAAATTTTTAGTTGCTATTGTGCAATGGTACGTGCAATATTTGCAATTTAAAAAAAACAAAAAAAAGATTTTCTCAAACACTGCTCCAAATTTTTTCTTTAAATTTTTGGTAGGAATAATATGTACCCTGTACGATGACATCAACGGCATATTGCCCAATTCTTTTGTTGTTGTTTTTTCAAAAATTCCAAAAATGTAATTTTTTTGTCTTGTTTCTCACGTCGGTAGTATTTACATTAGAGGCGATTTCTCACATTATATTTATGAAAAAATGTGCATTAAATAGGCATTTCTCGATAACTCAACAGTTTTCTATTTAAAAGAGCTCAAATTTGCACATTTTGAGAAGCGCGCAAATGCCATTTTCTCAAAATTGGCTCCAAATTTTTTCTTCCAACTCTTCCAACGAATAAAGGTATTTGTACTGTTTAATATGACTCAAAGGTTATTTTGGTGTATTCTTTTGTCTGTTTGTTTTTAAAAAATTACAGAAATGTAATTTTTTTTAAATAAGACTCACGCCGTTAATAAGTATATTTCCATCGATCTGTATACATTATTACATTTGGAAGTGCTTCAAATGATTTTAAATTAAGTTTTTCGAAAACTTAATAGATTCCTGTGAAAAAGATCTTCAAATTTCGAATTTGAAGTAATTCTTAATCGTCGTTTCCTAAAAAACGGCTTCAAATTTTGAAATGAAAATTTATATTTAGAACGAGGTTTTCTCTTCTTTAATATTCTTGAAGGAATATTTCGGTTCTGTTATTAGGAAACCGAAAAGTTTAGAAAATGTCAAAAAAATGTACTTTGGGCGACGGTAGATGGCAGCTGGCAAGAGGATGGGGAAACACCGTTAAGCCAGTCCGCACCAAGGAAATTAGGAAACTTTACGACAAGAAAGTCTGTGCCATTCTGTAGCCTCTCTAGTTCTGTTACAAGTTTTTGAATAGTAATTATTGAGTTGCAGAATGGATGAGTTTAAACATTGGCATAACATACCATTTTCTAGCATTACAGAATATCTTTTCATTCAAAAATTAATTTTGTAAATTAAATATCTTTTGCATAGTTAAGTACAGGTATTGTAGTGTAATCATTCACTGCGCTATTTATTCGTTACAATGGAAACCTTACTTTAGGTTTGTTACTTCATTGAGATTCAAGACCTACAAAGTAAATACTCTGCACGGAAGCTGAAATTAGGAACTACTACCCACATAATTGCACAACCTAGGATCTTCATTTTCTCTCCCCTTTCTCTCCCTTAGGTACGAGGTGAATACAGATGAAGTCGAAGACGGAAAATACGAACAAGAGTACAAACAAGAAGAAGCCTGAGGACATAAAGGAATTTCGCAAACTCGCTTGCTTTAAATTAAGGAAAAGGCTTAACAGGAAATCCCTGTTGGAGTAAATCCACAGATACACATTTGCTGCATCCAAAATTGTCTTCTTTCCAACCGTTTTGGTGTAGTTCTGCAATGTTCCGAAGGCAAGATACATTGGCCTTGTTTTAACTTGATGGTAGATAACTTCGTCAAGCGACGAAACGGATGCAAACTGTAGTCAAGAGCAACTCCACCCAACCCCCAAACCGCTTCCCTCATCGGAAAGGGAAATGAATATCATTCCTCTTGTCATACCACACGACAGTTATTTACGTAAATTCAGGAAAGCTTTGTGAATGCACAGGAGTTTACATAGGCGAGAATGTTTGCTGTTACGCTCTCTCCATCCTCCTCCTAAAGGAGATTTGTTTGCTCTTGTAAGTTTAATTTTAAACGCCAACGGTTGTTTCTCAATTAATTTGATAGAACAAGCTCTCCTGCGTGGTGAGTTTTCTAATCTTCAATTACCTCGCTTAACTGCACCATTACTGTTCAAGAGATCATTCTTTCACGCAGAGAATGTGTCTGAGTTGTTTTATTTCTCCAATAGAGATATTCTGGTGAGTGAGTTCGCTATTTATGGAATTTGCGGACGATTTTATATGGTGTGGGTTTGTTTTATATGATGAAGATGCCGAAGGATAAAACACGTGTCGACCACGCCTAGCAATAATTAAATTGCAAATATTTTGTGCTTCGTCTCCTGACGGCTCGCTCAGGTTGCTTTTTCATATCACCTGTTCTCTTTTTGCGGCTTTGATGCAATGAAGAGACTATTTAGAGTAAATGTAGAATTTAAATGGTTAGAATAATGCGAGGTGTAGATTTTTGAATCCATTACAAAACTTACTCTCTTCGTTATTTGGCCTAGTGAAAAATGATAATGCAGTTAATGTCGTGTAACAAGAGTCTGACTAAATAAAACTAGCATTGACCACAGACGTTTTGCCGTCAAACGATTTTTCGGGATCAAGGACCCACCAAACATGAATTTTGGCTACACCACGTGTTAGAAGATTGTATTTCTAAATTTAGCTACAGGAGATGTCCACTTTCTCGGCACGTAGGCCCGGCAATATCAGTTTTTCTGTCGCAATATGTTTTATTGCGCACTATTACATAACTTTCTCTTCTTACGAAGTTGCTACGTACGGCCAGAAAGTAAAAATGAATATGTTAATGACGTAATTGGTTTTACTCCACAAGTGGAAAATCATGCGATGAGCATAACACAAGGAGGAACGCGACCCCTGCACTCTGAACATTAAAAATTGTTTTAACAAAACCTAGAAATTTTGCGAAATTTTCATGTGAAGATACAGTTGTGCTCCCCAAACCCACAGCTGAGTCAAATATAAAGCGCTGACGTTGACTGACACAGATATAAGCCATAAGATAAATGTCTATTCTGCACTATGTATTTATTGATTATTATTTAATGCTTGTATTAATATTGATTCTAGTTGTCTTTCTTACTAGTACAAAATATTTGTGATGTGACGGGTATTTTCATAAAAATGATTACATTTTATGTTTTTCGAATTTCAAATAACAAACCCGTATTCATGTGAACTCTTGTTATTGATTTGACACGACTTTTGAAACGCTCTCTACTATTGTGATCATAGCAGATGTTCTACTTTCATTTTGGCGAAAATAAATAATATTGTTGAATTAAAAATTAATGCCCTGCATTTGTTTCAAATTCAATGGTTCTCGACACCACCCAGATTGATTGGGAGAATATCAATTGCGGTGAAAATTTCATCTACGGTTAACATGCTAGCGTTGTTCACAGTGAGATGGACGGGAATGTAAAAAAAACAAAACAATTTTCGATATCAAAGAACCTAAAATACGTGGATTCTATTAAACTATGCATTCTAAAATGTGAACTACTTCGTTTAAAAGAAAAATCAAATTTAGTTAAGAAAAATCAAATTTCCGGTATCAAGAATCCGCAAAAAGTTTTTCTGTTAAAAAATCTGCATTAAAGAAATTTCTCTTTCTGCGATGTAGATGCAAGAAAGAAAGTAGTGAAGTCAATTACGTATTTGCAACAATTTCTCACTTACTACTATTTTGGAAGCACCTGTTTGTAGTATATAATATGTAAGTCGTGTAATATGTATTCATAATACAGTATGAAATAGTTGAGTGGTCGGAATCCTCTTACAGGAGGCGCGAGGAGAAGTCGAGCACACGTCTCATTCAGATCCGCCCGCAGTTTACGCCCCCGAATTTCCAGCCGGCGGCGGCGCGGCGTGGCGCGCGGTGGTCCGGGGCAGCGGGTCGAGGACGTGCCTTGCGACTGCGGCGGAATTCCCGAGCTTTGCGGAATTCGACCGCTCCTCCTCCTCCCCCCTCCCCCCCGAGGGCCTCACGTAGTCCTCACGTAGCCCTAGCGCGCGCGCGCCGCCCGGTAGGGGAGGAGGACGGCAGGCTTCGCTCAGGCGATGCGTTAGCCCGCCGCCGGCTGGCTCTCGCTTCAGCCGCCCTAATCCAGGCACAGCGAGGCGAGGGGTTCGCGCCTTTGCACAGGCCCCAGCGGAAGCGGCTTGTGGGGATGGGGGAGCTGGCTGGAGGAGGGCGAGGGGTGAAGGTGAAGGCGTGGGGTCGGGCAAGAGTGATGATGAGGGTAAGGGGGTGACAGCGAAGGTGAGAGGGGCCGAGAGCGAGGGCAAAGGCGAGGGCGGGGACGAGGGCGTAGGCGAGGGCGAGGACGAGGGTGAGTGCTGCAAGTGCGAGGGCGAGTGCAAGTGCGTGTGCGAGTGCGAGTGCGAGTGCGAGTGCGAGTGCGAGTGCGAGTGCGAGTGCGAGTGCGAGTGCGAGTGCGAGTGCGAGTGCGAGTGCGTGTGCGAGTGCGAGTGCGAGTGCGAGTGCGAGTGCGAGTGCGAGTGCGAGTGCGAGTGCGAGTGCGAGTGCGAGTGCGAGTGCGAGTGCGAGTGCGAGTGCGAGTGCGAGTGCGAGTGCGAGTGCGAGTGCGAGTGCGAGTGCGAGTGCGAGTGCGAGTGCGAGTGCGAGTGCGAGTGCGATTGCGAGTGCGAGTGCGAGTGCGAGTGCGAGTGCGAGTGCGAGTGCGAGTGCGAGTGCGAGTGCGAGTGCGAGTGCGAGTGCGAGTGCCAGTGCGAGTGCCAGTGCGAGTGCCAGTGCGAGTGCCAGTGCGAGTGCCAGTGCGAGTGCCAGTGCGAGGGCCAGTGCGAGTGCCAGTGCGAGTGCCAGTGCGAGTGCCAGTGCGAGTGCCAGTGCGAGTGCCAGTGCGAGTGCCTGTGCGAGTGCCTGTGCGAGTGCCTGTGCGAGTGCCAGTGCGAGTGCCAGTGCGAGTGCCAGTGCGAGTGCCAGTGCGAGTTCCAGTGCGAGTGTCAGGGCAAGTGCGAGTGCGAGGGCGCTTACATGGACGGGGACGGCGGAAGGGGCGTAGCTTGCGAGGAGACTGTGGCTGCTGATGAAGTCACGGACGCGCAAGCGGTTGGACGGGTGGCAAGAGATAAGAGAACGAGAGAAGTCCCGAACAGCAGTCAGGTTCAGCAGAGGGACTAGACGTGAGACGAATCCTAACGCTTCCCCAACTCACACCAAAATGTTTGAGGTGAACCTAAGTCCTCAAATTATTTACCTTCTTTGCCCAGAATAACATAAAAAGTAATGATGAAAAAAAAAAAACGTTATGCACCAGAAAGAAACCCGATGATGCCAAAGAGTTGTAAACGAATCCATTTGGTTAGCGTCATAGTAGTTGGTTCAGTCACTGGAACCTTGTCATGGTAAGGCGATGGGCTTCGAAAGTTGTACGCCTTTGCACAGACCTGGTCTAAACCGCAGAGTCCGGTCCCGGGGAGAGGCGGGGCGGGCAGAGCCGGGGAGGAGCGAGAACGCGAGCGAGTGTTGTGCAGGGCAGAGGGCCGTCACAGTCGACTGCTCTTCGCGTTGGGCTGACGAAGGAGGTCGTGGAGAGTAGTGAGAATAAACCGGGAAACGAGACGTGAGACGAAATCTAAATTTTCTCGAATTCGTATATCCAATCAAAATATTAACATTTCACGAATTTCTCGAATATTTCGAAATATTTCGTCATGACATTGATAATTACATTTTAGACGATTCCATAAACAAAGCACATTCTCCGAAACGAATGTATTGAGGGGGAAATTCGTAATCATTACGTTAGCACCCGTCACCCGATCTAATCGTAGCGTCGTAAGATCGTGCCTTCGCACAGACCTGTCGGGAATCAGCGAGTCCAGAGTCTCACCAGGCGGTGAGAGGATGGAACGGAGGACGGCCCGCGACGAAATCAGAGGCCGCGCGCCGTGGTCTTTGGGCGGAGTATCGAGCGGCGGGAGGCGCGAGGCGAGGAGGGGAAACGGCGGTCGGACGGAACACGGGAGCGAGACGTGAGACGAATCTCAACTTTCCCCCAGTGCATATCATGGAGTCCTGTAAAGAAATCCTGGTAATATTAAAATGATTAAAAGTGCAGTGCACTAGATAGCGAGATCGTATTCAGAAGTGTCTAGAGGAGAGTTCTCGGGTCCTGCTTCTCGGTTCAGTTTTCGGCAGTTTTTCCGATAAGTCCCAAGCGAATCCCGGAGTAGTGTTTTAAAAAACTGTCCACGGACCGCTCATGATCTTATCTTTTTTTAAGTGTCCTATCCTCATCCTATACACAGGTTCGCCTGTACTTATATGCACTATACTATCATATATGTCGGGAAACAAGTCTGTAGTTTGGTCTTGGATGGGACGATGTCCCGATTGGAAGGTACCTGGAGAGAGAAGTTTCTCGCAAGTCGACGTATATGTCTGCGTTTAATCTCAAAATCCAGCGGATAAGAACACGCTACCTGCCAGGATAAAACATTACAAACTGACGTGACACATCAGTTCCCGGAAACAGTAAATAAATCAATCACAATATGCAGTAATAGTGTATGTATAATAACATTTTTAAGCGCAAGTCACCCCTCAAAGTACTGAATAATTGTGACTGAATCTGAGAATCCTCTGCGTTTCCCTCGCTGGCTTTCGATCGCAGTGCATTCGCAATCGCGCAGGGAGGGGTGTCTCCCCGATCCTGAATTCGGGAGGGAGGGGGGTCATGTGGGCTGAAGGCTTCGGATGTGTGCGGGCTGTTGGTTAGGCGAACTGCCTCGTAGGTTGCAGCTAGTGAGGGTGAGTAGCGGTTGGCAACGGTTAAGCATCATACAGCCTACATTTCAAATATGAATTTGACGTGAGTAAAATCTTTAAGTTAGACGTATTCATCAAAAACGTCTGAGTCACAGGTCAAACTACCATCGGCAAAATAAATTTATGATATGTCCTTGTAATAACTAACCTAAATTTTCGCGTTACTATTCCCGAACGATAATCATTAATTGCCAGAATTGGAATACTGATTTTCTCTATCGATACCCAATGAGAATCCTACATGTTTTCCTAATAGAATTACTTGTAAGATAAAACATTAACGATGAGTCCCTCGTGCACTCAGATATATTATCGGCAGTCCAGATATATGGAGAGCAAACCCGTTCACTTCTTCGCTGGAGCCCTCGAAGACGCAGGTGCAACCGAGCGGCGTTGAGTGCTAAGATGGCGGCGGGCGCGTTGAACGGGGCTCCCGCTGGGGCAGGCGGGCAGTACTTCGCTATTTGACTTGCTTGAGGCTCGTGCGGCCGCCGACACCAACACTAACACCCCGTCACTGGACCAACACCGCCGCACTTCCTCTCCCCTCTACCTCGCCGCCTCTCAACGCCACCCTGTCCCGAACCTCGCACACCCTCCATTCTCTCCAGCCCCTTCACTCCACCTCTCGCCTCCACCTCTTACTTCCTCCTCGCACATTTATACCGCCCCGCCCCCCTTCTAGCCCCACCCCTCAGTCACTCCCCCCCCATCCCAATCGACCCTTCCCGGCACCCGCGTCCACGCCCATCCCTCCCCCTTCAGCCCCCAGCCGCCCCGATCCAGATCCCGCCGCCTTCACCACCGACACCGCCGCCAACACCGCTACCATCTTATGTTCCTCCTCGGCCGCCGTCTGTTTGCGCGACCAACTCCGCGCCCTCCGTCCGGTGCAGCCAGCGGCGCGCAGCGACCGGCGCGGCGCGGCCACCCGAGAATAAACTCTCCCTGCCCCGCCCACCCCGTCCCAGCCCCTAGCCCCTAGCCACAGCTGCAGACGCTGTAGGGCCCCGCGGGCAGCGCAGCCTAGCGTCTTCCAGCGCTTCCTCGCTCGGCCTTCGCGCCCGCTGCGCGCTCCCTCTTCGCGGCGCCCCGCTTCACCACCGCCGTCTCTTGATTGATTGATTTTCTTTTTGTGTTTCAACTGCGTAGGTCATTAGTCCCGTTAGTGTAGTGCATGTTTTTTTTCTCGGGAGTTGGTTCCTCTCCTCTCAGCCCGTGACCTAAGTGGCACTGTTTAAATCGGAGGGTAAAGGAAGACGGTGGCACCGGGAACGGTTGCTCAGTGCATCAACTGATGTCACTGCAGCGTGTCTGACCGGGAGATCCTAGTTTCGGCAGGATTTTCGACACTAGCTTTTCAGCTAGGTCGAATTCAGTCGCTGTCTGGAGGAGAATTCTAGCGGTCGGCTGCTGTGATCGGTAGTTTTCCGTGGTTTCTGCGATCAACGCCTGGCGAATGCCGGAGCAGTACCCTACCAAACGGGATACGGACGGCGCGCGATCTTTCCTTCCTCTTCCTTGTCCTATCCTCTCCTCTTAAACACACACTTACACTAACATGCACAACACTACTACATATTCCGGGAGACCGGCCGGGAGCTTAGAGCTTGCCCCGGCTGGGGCGGTGCCCCGCTGGTGGGAGAGTCCTGGTTAGGGGGAAACCCCGCTAGCCGACGGGAGGTCGGCGCCGGATCTCGCCATCCAGCGGGGGAAGATCCCCTTCCCTTCCAGCAATAAAAGTATATAATACACGTACGGAACTAATGACCTTAGCAGTTGACGCGTCCGGAATCATTAATCCATCAAAAGTTACGCCCCCGGATCCCTGCCCCTCCAAGACCTTTTAGGTGTCGCACGAAAGTGATGCGATGGCGCGACCGCGGGCAACGCCGCCTGTCTCTTCGCCTGGGAAACCAGGAAGAGGAGGAGGAGAAGGAAGAAGACTGACTTCTTCCACGAAGTCCGCCGGCCAACTTGGATCAATCAAAGTTGGACAACTCGCCTGCACGTAGGTGTACGCCCGCGGGAGGAAGTAAACGGGACGGAGAAAGCCCTGCCGATAGTGTGAAAGTAGATAGTGGGGTGGTAGTGGAGGAGTATCTACACCAGAGATGTGATGCTTGAAGTTATGGGTGTATTGGTGGTGATAGGTTCGGTGTAGGGACGAATCCTAAATATTGTTCAATTCCGATTCCAAAAATCGATTTTCAGGCTTCCTTTGGACGACCAATTCCGAATTGCGTGTGAACGCGCTCATTCGCACAGCCAGTTTTAACCATACGGATTTATGTGGCGCAGGTTTAACCGCACCCCAGACGAGCTGTCACACATTTTTAAGAATGTTTTATCCAACTGGGTTTGAACGACGTGTTTTAACGTCTTCCCAAATTTACCAAAACCATACTGTGCGCACAGTCACTTTCGGGGTAGTTAATTGTAATACTGTTAATTAATTGTGACACTTTCGGGGTAATTAAACTATTCTCCCGAAGAAAATGAATGCCGGGTTTCATTTGCAATAGTTAAATCAGACTTGCGTACTTACATGAACGGGTAAAACTCAATGAATAAATCGGCCACATTTCCTGAACGCGTGTGGGTATCTTTGCAGATCTGTGAAGAGGCAAGTTAATGTCCTTCTGAACGGGTTCGCTCACACGGCTTGGAAGCTTCCAGAGTGGAAGAGAATACCGCGAATAGAGCCAAGTAATCGATTCGTATTTTATAAATATAAATTTATTAAATTATAAATACATTTTAATACTAGTATCAACTTGAACCAAATGTCGTAAATGAGGCGCATTTCATAAGTTATTTAAGCATGGTCGATCTTACGAAAAATCATTTTCGAAAGATGGTGATGAGTGAAATAATGTAAAAATGTAGGAATGTAAACAAGGATTCCAATTCAAATAAAAAAAAATTCGGTTGATTACTACTTCCACTACACAACGTACTTCTTCTTCATATATTTCGAAATAAAAACATGTCATATTTATTTGGCAAACTTTGTTTCATTAAACAACTTTTTAGATTTTTTTTAATCAATATATTCAAATTTCTCGCATCTCTCGTGACAACCTATAATGCAGCTCAGTGATATCGGAACGTCTCCTTTACCTCGCCGCAGTCACCGTACGCCCTTGTGTTTTGAGCACAAGTGTGCCTCGAACTACACAACGAACTGCCTGACGAGCACAAGTGTGCCTCGAACTGCACAACGAACTGCGTGACGAGCCTCGAACTGCCTGACGGGCACAAGTGTGCCTCGAACTGCACAACGAACTGCGTGACGAGCCTCGAACTGCCTGACGGGCACAAGTGTGCCTCGAACTCACGCGAACTGTTTGACATCTCTGTTGTTCAAGTAAGGGGCCAAGTGAAGAATTCCGAAAGCACCAGCGTATGTGTGAGCAATGATGTCATTGGCCCCTTCAGAGTCCTCATTGAAAGCAAATACGATAGTCTTTGGAATAGTTTTGCGTGGGAGGAGGTGTTGGAAGAGGTTGGAAAATTTTCTTAACCTAGGAGACTTTTAAATGGAGCGAGCTCTCCCCGTCGATATTAGTTGTTGGGTTCCCTTCGGGAGCGATATTAGAAAAGTTTTGCAAGCCGGGTATTTGGAAATCGGAAATAGTTTGCCGGAAAATTCCGCAAATTCGATCGATAGTTGGAGAACATGTATAGAGAAAGAAGACATCCTCCGACGAAGAAACTTTGTTGGATAACGTGGGCACGGTATAGGAAACTCAGAAAAATGTATGTTAAAAAAGATGTTATTATTCAGAATTAGTTTGGAACTGAAGTTGAATGAAACTAAAAATATGTTTCTTCTAATTATTGCCTGAAGTATCTAATTCTCCTTTTAAAACTCTTACATAAAGAAAATGGCTTATATTTATTTAAAAATAAAGAAATATATTCCGTGTTCTACGCAGTTGGTTTGAAATTAAAAAATCAACTAAAATGGTAGATGCATTTTTTTAATTGGATTGCTTTAACTAGCACAATGACTCCTGCTCTTCTATTTAATGGAAGTACATGGAGTGTTATGTGATGGAAAAATTGGTACTGTGAATGGAAAGAACTAAAATATCGGTCATTGAGACACGATGTTCATTGCAAGTATTGGAGAGAGGATATAGAAGTGTGGATTGTTACTTTGAAATAGTATTTCAAATTGAAGTAAGTTTCAGAAGTTTATCGCAGAGATATTATGATTACATCATATGTCCTATAATTTCAACAAGTTCGGATTATGATGAATGGAAAAATTATGGTAATGATATTGGGATTTTTCATTTCTGAAAATTACCACAAGCAAAACCTCAAAACTCCAAATTTGTTCGTTATAAGAATTCTTCGAATTTTAAATAATTGTAACAAAACCTTTGGAACTTCAAATTTAATTAATACTCATATTTTCACAACTCAAGTTTTAAAGCACGTTAATTTGTCAATGTAAAACACGTTATATATATATATATATATATATATATATATATATATATATATATATATATATATATTATGTGACGGAACACACACGCCGTGGACTGGCCTCCGGCGCGCCGCACACAATGCAACCTGGTCTTTGATCAGGGGTCGTTAGCCCTGAGGGTGTGAAGCACCGCTCGGGCGTTACCAGCGCCGTGCGGCAGCCTACTGTCGCTCCGACGCCAGGCCTGTCAGGTTGTTCGTTCGTCTTGCCTGTGAGAGGCAAATAAGGGGTAGCTTGCAATGGATAGAATACAGGGCGGATCAAATTCTAATGAAACACTTGGATGGCTCTGGTAAAATTAGGCATGTATTCTTAAACTTTTTCCAGAGGCACATACACTTACACACTAGATTATAATAAACAAATTGCAATCCTATTTCTATTATAATTATAATCCTAAGTTTGGATTAACGTTCTTGCTCCATCTTGTGCAAATAAACAATAACCTCCCTACCTTAAATACTCAAAAATCATATCTTGCCCGCTAATTACAATACTCGGGCAATTTAATTGTTTATGCAAACCTACTGATCTTGGCACTAAAATGTTCTTTCAGTCTGTTCGTTCCATTATGTTGGATCGAACTGAATTCCCGTGTTAGGCGTTCGGCAAGAATACTTCCTAGTTATACCTTTTTAATCACACCTTTGGAAATATTACGACCTCGCGGTCTGAATGTCGCACGGGTACTCACGCTTCGGCGATTGGGAAACACGTAACCTGGACCTCGGCCAACGCAGTGACCGACCTCGGCTGCTTATCGCTGCGAACGGCTGCTCGCGCCGCGGTGACGCTCGGCCTCGCCCAGCTCGCTGCGCTATACGCTCGCCGGTCCGCGCTGCTCCTTGGCTCGCTTGATGCTGCCTCCGTTCGCCCGTGAAGTAGTACAATTTTCTCCGGTCGTCCCGTAGAACGGCCGTGCCTCTACACCCGTCTTCCGTTCCCAACAAACTTGCTTCTTCGGCTGTGTTGCACCAGGAATGTCTCCTCAGCCTTCCACTTTGGCGATGCGGCGTAGTTGCGACGTAATGATCGTATACTCGACCCTTCGGCGATCTCTATCAGACTGTTCGGCGGTTTGTTTCAGAATGTTCTGCGATTTCTATCAAAACTCTCCGGCGGCCTTTCTCCGACTGTCCGGTTTCCCGGGAACCCCTTCCCCCCCTCGGAGACTGTTCCCTCGTTTTTCTATCAACGGGCCAATCGCAGGATTTAATTTTTCAGCGCTTATCGCCCCGAGAAATCATTGGCGACCACTCGTTACGTCCGACTTCAGCCGCGGCTGACGTCAGACGATGACGTACCAACGCGCCACATTCGAAGTGGTAAACACCCGCGATTTATCTTGGGCGTTTTTGCCTGGGGTTCTGCTTCCTCGCTGGGGCGCATATCAGAGCTCGTCTCAATATATATATATATATATATATATATATATATATATATATATATATATATATATATATATATATATCAGAATGTATATATCAGAATTTGAGATTTATTTCACAACACTTTCTTCTTAGAGAATCGTAAAGTAACGTTTTCCAAATTTTATTTTGTAAATATTATTTAGATCATGTTGTAAAACGAAGGAGGCGAGTTTAAGCTGACTGTTGACAATGTTGAACATTGAATCACCGAATATTCTGGAACTTTAAGGATTCATGTACAATTTTTTATGTAAGCAAATTAAAAATAAGAAAACCAAGTGGTGCAATAAAATTAGTTATTGAAACGTACACGTTAATCTTTAAAATACCATCAGATTTAACGGATTGTTTCTAGATTCCACAGATTACAAGAACTCAGTAACCTTTCAAATCCAGATCCGAATTTTAAAAATATGAAGGATTCGTTTGGGAGTAAAGACTAATAATAATGCATAGCATGGCCGAGTAAATAAATAAACGAATGCACGCTTTGTCGAGTGCTCATTTACATCGGCTTCTTTCCGAGCCCGTGAAGTGTATTGGAACCGCCCCTTTCTTACCTCTCGGTTCGCGGGCGCCCAGTGCCTCTGCGTTTAGAACGTTCGCGACTCCACTCGGGCGTTCAGCGGCGTTAAGCACCTCGCTCTAATGGGATCCCTTCGCCTCGCATCCGTTTCCATCCACTCGAGATTAAAGTTAAACTGCGCTTTGAAGTTGTGCTACCCGCGGAGGAAACGCAGCGGGATTAAAGAAAACGCACAGACCGCGCATGAAACTGTTCGCCGCCATGTTCTTGAGTTGTCGTTTGTGTCTCGATTGTGTTAACCGGTAGCTTTCAGGGGAAAAACAAATAAAACAAATGTTCAGAAGAAATGGAATCTCGTGGTTTGTTTTACTCGTTGACACGGTGCTGTGCTTCAGGTATTTTTACAGGATGTGATTCTACATCTTTTTGCAGGGATAGCTTTGTAGATGTAGACTTTTTTTCAAAACTTAACAGTATTTCGTGTAAATGTAAGAAAATATGTATCCATTTGCGTTTAGTCGAGATAAAAATGCAAACTTCTTTCTAGCACTCCCACCATATCCTCGAGTTGTCGTTTTTTGTTAAGGTAGTGTCAATTAATTAATTAATTAATTTACCTCGTCAAAAACAATATAAAAATAATGTGACGTATGGAGGAGAAGCACACATGTGACGTGTGCTTTTGAGTGGTAGGCAACGCAGAATTCACTTTTGTTTGGCTCATTGCGTTCTGACGCAGTCAAATGACTTCGTATGGCTGTGAAACACCGCTGCGTGACATGCTGCGTACCAGGGACTAATGTTAATTGTGTAATTTCACTTCATTATATGAAATTTCCCGTCACATGTTCATTGAGAACAAGTAACGACTCCCCCTGCAGGCGTTGGAAGTTTGCGACTTTCTTTTCGAGACAATTTAAATAACTTTATACAAATTTTGTTTTAATTTACTCATTAGTGTGACGTCGTGGGAATACACAGCAATCACAGACACGAGCTTCAAAGATATATATACAGGTTTATTCACAATATGTACAAGTAATTAATTAAACGTTGGTCATAGCTCTGATAGACTTTTACTCCCCCGATCGCAGGAGCGATCCTTAACAATGCAATGTCTGACAAGTGGCCCGCGCCACTCCTCAGCGAGCCTACGCACACAGCATACAGCTCCGGCGACATCAGTCACCCGTGGAAGCAGTGTTCCACCACGACGTCCCAACACATGGGTTGCCGTACGAGCCTAGCTCGTCTCCGGACCGCCCTGGGCGAACGTATTGTGCGTTCGCACGAGGTTCCCAATCAGCTCGAAACCCGCCCCCGCGCTCTGCGTTCGCGCTTGTGTAGCTCCCAACCATGTGACCTGAAATGTCACCGTGGTTTTGCACGCGGCCTCATTGCCGCGTTGCTAGGCATTTTTGACATCCATTTCCATGGATTCTAAGAAATTTGCACGCGGTACTAAGCGGCACAAATGCACTGTCCTGCATTTTGGGCATCCCTTTCTCTAGATTCTTAGAAATTCCCAAAATGCTTCGGCGTTTTCCGCTTCTGCCAGTTGCCTCTTTGTTCTGGCATCCTGCAGGCCTCCCTTCTAATCCCCTATGACGCAGCGTGCACCGCCGGTCTTAGGGGTAGCATTACAATACGTTACATTAGTTAATACATTGGAACCATTGAAAAACATATCCATTATCTGGGATTTTACGTTGGTTCCAGTCATTCGTGTCATTCCTCAGAAAACGGAGAGTCTACTGTGTGTTTATCTAGCACATTCAGCGCACAGAACGCTGCAGCAAGCCTCTTCCGTGGACCCAGCCTACGGAACTGAATTCTGCACATGATCCATCAATTTTAACACCGTTTTATTGAGTTCTCAGCAAGTTTTTCGTTTCCGTTTCGAAACGGGAGTGATGGAGCGTGCGCGAACTCGACCCGCGTAGCGCGCGCGCACACACGCGGGGCGTCACAAGACATTTTCGCCTCCATCGTGCGTCGGCTTATGAATTTCACATTTCGTGAAATTTTTTACTTTAGCAGCTGTCCACATTAAAGATGATGCATTGCCTGCCTGCCTACCGGCCGTTTCACTGCATTCGTCGTTGGTGGCGCTGTCTGGCGGAGGGTGGGGGGTGGAAATGATTTGATGGCTCCATATATTCAGGCGTGCTGCCTCTACAGAGTAGAGCACTCGAGTCACTCCACACAGGAAGCGACGAGCTGCGAGGGAGTTTTTTTTTGACGAGTTGACACGCACACACAGACTGCGTAGCACTGCCTACCTCGAATCAGACTAATGCCGCTCGTTTTAGTCTCTGCGATTCAACCCACATGCGAGTTCTGTGTGTCTCTCGATTTTTTTTTTTTATTCCGCGAGTGGATTTGTCTGTTTATTCGAGGTGCGAACTATAACTTCTCCTACATGCAGGTAGGTTGAACAGATGTGCTTCGCTTATTGTTCGCCGTCGACGCAAATTTTGCAGATGTGAATGACGAAATAAAATTAATGAGTGAGCTGTGAATCGAGGCGCTCTTTCGTTGCGCTTACATTTTGCGTGAATTTGAATAATGTACGTCTCGTCTGCAAATGTAGAGAAGCCGTGCCTAATATATATTGGAAAAGTAAAAGAGATGTTCAAAAAACAGTGAATTAAAATGGGTTTTAGGTGAAATCAGCGGATTGAGAGAGAGGGAGAAAGAGGAAAAGGGGGAGTGAGAGAGATAAAAAGGGGGAGCGAGAGAGAGAGAAAAAGGGGGAGCGAGAGAGAGAGAGAGAGAAAATGGGGGAGCGAGAGAGAGAGAAAATGGGGGAGCGAGAGAGAGAGAAAAAGGGGAGTGAGAGAGAGAAAAAGGGGAGTGAGAGAGAGAAAATGGGAAGTCAGAGAGAGAGAAAAAGGGGGAGTGAGAGAGAGAGAAAAAGGGGAAGAGAGAGAGAGAGAGAAAAGGGAGAGAGAGAGAGAAAGAGAGAGAGAGTATGCAATTGGTGTATAGATGGAGTACAGTAGGAGGGTGTATAGATGGAGTACAGTAGTTGGTAGTTAATGAAAGTGCGACGGGATCAGGTGGCGATATAATTTTGGTAATGGAAGTGTAGGGGATTGATATAATGTGACGGATAGGACTTAACGCAACATTTCACTTTCACCTGGCCTTATGTACAGTGGAAAAAATAATGCTCGTTCGAAACGTTCATTTTCACATAAACCTCATATACTATTTTTAGTAAATATACTTAATCGTTCTCTTACTTCCTTAATTTTACCTACGTATCTCGTAGTATTCGAAATACAAAATATCTTTGGAAATAAGCGTACACCCATCGTATTTCTTCACCTCAAAAACATTCTCAAAACTTCTGTGATTATTCGCATTTTTGACCTGAGTGTGCCTTACAATTTACATAGAAATACATAGGCTGTCAATTTTTCAAAATATTTTTACCACTGTTTAACTTACTTTACGATTGTGTCTTTTCCATCAAGCATTTTTTTCCAGTTTCCTTTTCGTGTACTTTTGCTCTTGCATTGTTCGGTAAGAACGTTGTCAAGAGTTTGCTTTGACGAGGCAGGGGAGCTTGCAGCGAGAGTGTTTAGCAGGTCTTTCACGATTCGAAGCATTCCTGCGCGGCTCTCGCGAAACGGCGAGCGGTGAGGAGAACTCGTAAAAGAGCGCAGCACCGTCGTCAATGGAGTGGATACATTCTGTCGCTCTTCATTTCTTTCACGTCCGCGACCTTCGGACCGTTATGTCCGACATCCATTTGGCAACAACGTTGCTCTCTTGGTTCGTAGACGCCCGTCACCTTTTCGTTGGGAAGGGTGACTTTCTTTCACGGTTGTCTGTGTTTATTCAGGTTATTTGGGCGGCCATGTTTTTGCCGCGTCTCGTTTTTTTCGCAAAATATTTCCTGCTTGACGCGTTTCTGGAGATGGCCGAGTGCTGCAAATGATCTTACATGGTGTTGGTACTAATGAAATCGTTTGTGAAATTTGATATTGATAGTTAATGAGTAGAAGTTGGCGCAATTAATCCGCACGGTATAGCGTGCATGCAGGTACCTCATTTTCTTATAATACACATTTAGTCGGTTCACAAATAATAATAATGTTATACATTTCACCTTCTATTATTACATTTCATCTGAAATAACTATCAGCATTTCCTCGCTCCTAAATTTCCAATTTTATATCTTTCACTTCAATCACTACGTTCTACTTTTCATCTGTATCTTAATGATATTCTCTTCGTCTTCTTTAGCTCACAGACATCCCTCGTTGGCGTCAAGCCGTCTAATTCACACTCTCTCAACCTCCCCCACCCTCTCTCACCCTCCTCTCTTTTCCTCTCTCCCTCTCACCCTCCCCTTTCACTCTCTCTGTCCTCTTTTCCTCTCTCTCGCTCCTTTTTTTCCTTTCTCCCTATCGTCCGTTTGCAACCCTCTACTGCTCCTCCCACTCAACGCTTCTCCCTCTTTCCCGCTCCAGTTTCCCCCTCTCTCTCAGTCCCGCCCTTTAAGATGCTCGTACCGACCCAACTCTCTCTTCTGGTTACCCTGATTCGCATTCTTTCACGCAGTTCTTGATCACACACCTTGGGTCCAGCATCCAGCTTGGACACCGCTCCGCCCCCTCTTCCTCTCCCTGCCCATCCATTCATCCATCCCACACCCCAACTCCCTCGCCCTCCGCCCCTCAGCTCAGCCTCAACACCCCCCCCCCTGAGACTCCCTGATTCCAACCATTCTTCCCCATTCCCCGCTCCCCCTCTTCCTCTCCCCACCCATCCATTCATCCCTCCCACACTTCAACTCCCTCGCCCTCCGTCCCTCAGCTCAGCCTCAACACCACCCCACGCCACACACACACCCTGCGACTCCCTGATTCCACCCATTCTGCCCCATTCCCCGCTCCCCCTCTTCCTCTCCCCACCCATCCATTCATCCCTCCCACACTTCAACTCCCTCGCCCTCCGTCCCTCAGCTCAGCCTCAACACCACCCCACGCCACACACACACCCTGCGACTCCCTGATTCCACCCATTCTGCCCCATTCCCCGCTCCCCCTCTTCCTCTCCCCACCCATCCATTCATCCCTCCCACACTTCAACTCCCTCGCCCTCCGTCCCTCAGCTCAGCCTCAACACCACCCCACGCCACACACACACCCTGCGACTCCCTGATTCCACCCATTCTGCCCCATTCCCCGCTCCCCCTCTTCCTCTCCCCACCCTCAACTCTCCCCTGACGCCATCCGCTCCTTACGCCCTACCGCCCCGATCCCCGCCCCCTCGCATCGCCCTCCACGCGCGCTCTCGCTTCCGAACGGCGCTCCTCGTAAAACACCTTTACGAGCGCCGAGCACTTGACGCGGGGCGGGGAGCATCGCGTGTTTTCTCTTTGACGTTTAGTGGCGCTCGTGCTTCCATCTGCCTTACGGAGTCTTAGTCCCATCACCAACAAAGTAGAAAATAGTGAAGGTGCGTTTGTGATACAATCGTGTTTGTCTGTGACAAGGTAACGTAGATCTGGAGATGTTGGTCTTCATTGCACACTGTGAACGTTTTGTAGCGTGCGTTCGTAAGAGAGGTATCGACAAGACTAAGAATGTTCTTCTCTGACTGATCTCCGATCTCACTGCTGACCTTAGATCATAAAAAGCAAAGATTGGCAATAACTGGAGCCTGTAGATCGACTTGAAATAAATATGAAGTTATTGACCCCAGTTATTATGGTTTTACAGATTATTCCGAGACTCGTTATTTCCTCATCTCTTATATTGATTGAGAGATTGTAACAACATTGAGAGTGTGTAAACAGCTCGTAATAATTTGTTATTGTTACGCAAAATCCAATGTTGTGGGGGGGGGGGAATCAATAAAGTCCCCACGATAGTAGTTGTGTGATAATATTTTGAATTGTGTCACTTTTAACCTGAAAGAAAAAAAACAATTGAAATTGCAGTGATTAATATCGACAGGTTAAATATTACTGTTTGTAAAGTTACGGACTGTAGATTCTATAGATGTTCAATCTGAAGATAACCTGACAGTGATACTTGATGTCAGGGCCTTTGGTGTAATTGAAGAGCTTATTTTCAAATTGATGGATCTCAATTTCAGTTTGTTTTTTACTTTTACGTATTAATACATTCTTGACGTTCACGCTTCCAAATGTAATGTTAAAAACGGCGGTTCTCCTACGTAGACGATAGTCGAGAACCATTGAATTTGATTACATGACTTGAAAGATAAGGTTGAGTTTTGGGTACTTTCCTTCCTGAAAATTGTATTTCTTGGAGACACGTCTGTTTACAAATAAGCTCTTCAGTTGCGCCCCGTGCGAGTGGCCGCACGACTGTCTCCTGTCTTCTTCTGTCGCACGGCCAACGCTGAAACGCTGCGCGGGCGCGGGGACAGGCGCACTCCTGGTGTCGCGTGTTCAAAGTTCACAGCTCTATGCTCTGCTCCGCGTTGTACCCATTGCCGCGAACGGACTTTGCATTGCGTTGCGTTGCCCGTGTCGTTGATTGGGAGATTTGCAGGCACTCGTGGCCGCAGCTTCACCGACCGCGCCGCGCACGTCAATGGACAAGCTGGCCAGCTCTCGTCGAGGTGAGGAAAGGTCGACGCCAGTTTAAGGATGTGAATAATCACCCAGGGTTGGGCAAAATACTTTAAATGTACCATTTTAATTCTTCACCAAAATACTTTGTAAATAAGTATTTAAATACACACTCAAAATATATTAGGTTTTGAATTGCTAAATACATATTACTTAAAATACTCAAAATACATTAAATACAATAATTCTGCGTTATAACTTTTTTATTGCAACAATATATTGTAATTGCCAATTACAATAAATTTCTGAACAATAACTAAAGCTTTCAAATATAAGGCACTTTTACTTATACTTTCACAAAAACAATTTAAATTACAAAATATCAAAAATATGTCTAACTCAAATAAATAGAATTTCCTTCCAAAATGACTAGTTTTTCAAACAAATCATCAGACAATAAACCCCTCGTTGGTGAATGTATAAAACTCGCAAAGTTCAACAGCTGAAAGGAGTTTTTATTTTTGTTTCAATGAGGTCCATTCACTTGCATATTCAAGAATAAAGAAACTATCCTCCTTATCTTCATATGTATTTAAATTATTGTTACCATTTCTTTTTTTATATACAATTATTTTATATATTTAAATTCATCGTTAAAATACAGTTCAAAAAACTCAAATATACAGTTTTTCAAATGCAAAATATATTTAAAATTCGTATTTCAAATACAAGTATTTAAATACTGTCTAACTCTGCAAACACGTCATGTGATGGGTTCAAAAAGTATTCAAGACCGAAGGGTGGAGGGACATTTTACAAATAATTAACAATGCATTTTAAATTGAGTTTTTCTGTAGCGAGAAGTTTGATTTTTTCCTCGTGCATTTAAATGTATATTTTAATTTATGAATAGTTAAAAAATTAATCATCTCGACATATTCTCTGTACTAGTATTACTTTTATATAAGAAATTATTTGAATTTTAACGCGCCACAGTGTAAATAGAACATACAGAACCAAATTGAAAATTCTTCAGCACTTAATCGTTATTTTCTAAGCATATTTATATGTTTTAATGAATTGTGTTTTACTTCTGTACATTTTAATTACTCCTATAGTCCAATGGTAGGACATAGTATGGAGTCTCTGATAGTCTGCTAAGTCTGTTAAAGTCTCTCATAGTCTATTCTCCTATAGTCTACTTTGTAATCGTCCATATTCAGTACTTTTGTATTGAATTTCTGTTATGATCACTAAGAAAGTTTATGGAATATTGCAAATATATTTTACGTTTGTGGAGACAAGGAGACTGAGTTAATTACAAATCAAATAATGTAATGAAAATTAACAGGTGATGATTTATTTATTCCAGGTGAGGAGTCGCAGAGTGCTTAGCAAGTCGAGATTAGGCTAACGGGAAATTGTAAATTGTGACATCAAACACTGTGAGTATAATTCCTTATTTTTTGATAAATTAGGTCTACGTGAACAATTCATTAAACATGTATGCTAAATAAGTATAATTTAACCATTTGATTGCAGTAATGAACAATTAAATTACTCCGTCATTTTCATGATTGCATAGCGACCGTGTGAATTTCATTTTCAACTTAGGTTACTATGATTTTCTTCCGAAAACTGGCCTATTTCCTCTTTACGGAAGGCAATTTGTTTATGCAGGTTACTACCCTGTATTTTTATGCATGCACGTATTCCTTGGAACTCGAGGCTTCTTAGACCTAGCCCAGGCTGAATGGCTCACCCATTGAGAAACTTTAGAGCAATTCGAAATCTCACGGAACAATTTCCAGATTGGTTTCTTTGCTTTTATAGAAAAGGTACATCGTCACGTCAATTGCTGTCACACGTCTTAAACGATTGAGGAAAATTCATGTGAAATGTCTACAAAATATATGTATTCTCATCTATTACGAAATAAAATATTAGGAAAATAGTAAGCTACTTCCGGAACATTTTGCTTGCTGTGTATTGCAGTAGTTTTATTGATACTATTTCGTGTTATCGTAAATCTTAACGGCAATCTTCAAGCTCCATGGCGAAATGAATCTTTAGTTACAGCCACAATTTTCTTTTGGGGTAAATTTGACAAGTTCACATTACCAAAAAGCATTTAAGACTAAAACGGCAGAGAATATTTTAGGCACTTTACGCCATATGTACAATGCTTAATGACCTTTAAGATACTTTCTTTTCCTAAGAAAATGTAAAATACTCCAACTTAAATTACAACACGTGTTTATCGCAGTGCATCAGCACATGTCAAAACTCACAAATTGATGTAAAATTAAGCCAGAATTTGTTTTATACAGGGAGAGGACTTAATGTCCACAATCTTTCTCACGACCACGCATAAGACTTAATTCGTGTTAGCAACATCGAGACTTGCATCCTTTGCCCTCCTTTATCGTTCGCCCGCCGAGAGCGCCCCAAGTGAGTGGGGTGTAAACTGACGCAACAGAAGCTCTCCGCTATCTCCATGCCTCCCTCCGCGCCAGTTGGCCACCTTGCGATAACGAAACTTCACAGCACCTTCGCGCAGCGGAGCTGTGAGAGCAAGAAATAGCGCCCTGATAACTGCAGAGCAGTGCCACCAACTCTTGCGCTGCCAAAAGTAGCGACTCTAGGTGTGCACCACATCCGTACCTTTTAGTTCGACCTTTCTATTTGTCAAGTTCTTTTAGAATTGTCGCGGTGTAATGTCTAATTTAACTTACAAGATTGTAAATTAATAAAATTAAAAAGGTAAAAGAGCAGTGAAAAAAAATTGCAAAGAAGAAAATACTATCAAACATGTAATTAAAGTTAGTTTCGAACTTTATATTTGTCAAGTTCTTTTAGAATTGTCGCAGTGTAATGTCTAATTGTATGTTAGAAGATTGTAAATTAATAAAATTAAGAAAGTAAAAGAGTAGTGAAAGAAAAATCGCAAAGAAGAAAATACTACCAAACATGTCATTAAAGTTAGTATAACTTTAAAGAATTGAGATTCAATTAGTATTGAGAACCAAATTTCGGTGAAATATGTGAATCCTATATTATTTGTATTCATATAATAATATTTAATACATTTCACGATAGTAAATCATTTCAGGTAAGGAAATAATAATGACAATTGAATAACTGTTCGCAGGGGTTACCTTTAGAATAGAATAATGTATATTAATACGTCTGGTCAACTATAAGAGATTGATGATTGATAAGAAGTGGAATGGAAATAGATAAGGTTGGTGAACAATTTAATACTGTGGTTTCTCAATCACTGATTTGTCGGAAATGAAGTTGGATTCCAATTCGCTCCAGTATACTTGATGTGGTGAACATGCGCACTGAACACATTTAAAAAACACCTGATAAAATTACATTATAAAACATTGATAATGATTATTCATTCGTGCAATATATTAAGAGGGAATTCCTTCATAATTTGATGGGAAAATATCGTTTATCTTTTGGTTAAACCTTTTTTTCCAATTTTCTAATAGTTTTGTTGAATGAAGTGTATTGTATTGATATGAAGTAAACGTTTTTAATAACAAATACTTTTCATTTATTGAACACTGTTACTATGTAAGTAGCATTCACCCTTTTGAAACTTCCACGCGCTTCAAGTTACGTACGTTCATCAATTACCCTTTGAGAAATGTCCCTTACGTCCCTTATCAGTACATCCCTGTGATATAAATTCATTTTTCCCGATTAGCTCCCTTTTACGTGATGTTCAGGCGGGATCCTCCGTTCCCGTCGAGTAAAATGCGCGTCCCGCTTTTCGCCTCGTCCGAATCTGATTATGAAAATCGCGGCCCCGCCCCCTTTCTTCCCGTCATCTCGACCTCCCGTCATCCCGTCCTCTCCAGGCCTCGTCCCGCCGCCGACATGGCGTCTGCCCGCTCGCAGCCCCGCCCCCTCCGCCTATTGTACGCGGCGGCATCCAGCCGCCGAAGAGAGAAAAAGGAACCGACTTAATAATTCATTCAAATGTAAACTCTTTGTGTTCACTTCAGCGAAATAAAGATATAAAAACGAAAAGATATTCAACTTTTTTTCTCCCTCTGTCGACGCGGCCTTCTTTTTTATATGAAAGGAACGTGCCGGTGACAAGTTGGATCTCGGCCGGCGTCTTGTCGGTATATCGGGCGCTGACAGGGAAGAAAGGGGAGATTGTGGCGAATGTGGTAAAGAAAAGGAAGACGAAGGATGACGCGTGATTTGTGTGTGAGGGTGGAGAAGAAATGGAAGAGAAATGGAAAGATGAGAGAGGGTGTGAAGGCCGGCTATACGGACTTCAGGGATGTTAAACTGAAGGCGCCTTTGGATGGGCGAGTCCAATTGAAGGGCAGCGTACTTTGGGACCGTTCTCCATGATGCGTTTCCGCATGGATCTCCTTTGTAACTTCCTTCTGCTTCTCAACTACAGCCTCCCCTTTCCAAATCTCCGCTACCACGCCCCATCTCGTGCCCGCCTCACTACCGCCATTTCTCCGCTTCTTTCCCTCGTCAACGCCTGAACGCCACATCTTTGCCGTCGCCTCGACACAGCCTCGCACACGATTCTTCTGCGTTTCTTTCCCCCTTCCTACTTCGACCTCGCTTAGTTCTGGCCTCATTTTCTCTTATCTCTGCCTCGCCTACGCTTCGTTTCGTCTCGGCTCTTCCCCACCCTGCCACGTTCCCTTTCTTTCCCCCCATTGGGCCGTATTGCCTTCGTCACGCACTCGTTTCGTTTCCGTTTCGTCTCGTCCCCCCTCCACATACACTCCGACTCGTTGCTTCTTTCTTGCTTCAGCCCCGCCTCCCTCCGCCTCACCACGACCCCATCATCGCTCTCGCCGTACCTAACCCCTATTCTTCTACCCCACGTGTAGCCCTATCCTCGACTATCCACGTTACCTCATCTCGATCTGGACCTCGTCTCGACCACGCCTTTCCTCCCCTCATCCCCGCTTCACCCCTTCCTTGACCCCGCCTCGCCCACACCCCGCCCACACCCATCACGCTCCACCCCGCCCCCGCCCCGCCCCCGCCCCTCCCCGCCCATCCCCGCCCCGCCCCGCCCCGACCCACCCCGGCCCCCACACGCCCCCACCCCGTCTTCGCCACACCACGACCACGCCCTCGCCTCTCCTCGTTGTCCCACCCACCACAACCACCCGTCCTGTCCCTGCACCCTTTTCAAACCCACTTTCTGCTTGCATCCTCTGTTTCTTTTCCTACTCCGTCCCTACTTCGGCCGAGTTCGTTCCCAATCGCCTTGCTTTCTCCTTCGCCGTTACCAAACCTCGCTTTTGTCTCACTCTCGCGCTCTTCTTTTTCTCTTTGTTGTCCTCGCCCTTCCTCAGTCTCCTCTCGCCGTGTTTTGTCCAGCGACTCCTCCACCCTCCCCGCCCCGGCCCGCCCACTTCCGCGCCCGCTCGCCGCTCGCTAATGGGGTTCGGAAGACGGACGAGGCGCCTGGAAAATGCCGAGATCTGTCCGCTCGCATTAAAATGCTTGTTAGTAAGTGTCCGTCGTTTTCCCCTCTTCCTGCGGGCGTTTCCTTTTGACTAATCAGACCCTCGCAGGCGAACGCTCTCAGAACCGGGTCGTATTTCAAATGCGAGTTTTAAAAATAAGAATTTTTGCTAACAGCTCGAGGTAATCTGCTTGAGTAACCGGTTCGAGTTCTCAGATCATTAATCATGTCGATACACATTTCTAAGGGAAGTATTTTCATTGTTTGTTCTGAGCACATTTCAGGTACTTATGTCGAGAATTTATCCGTCCACTTTTCTCTTTCCGTTAATGATGGATTAAATTTGTTGACTGGGTAGGATGATGTACGGTGGCCAGCTAAGAATAACAAAAGGTGAAGACTGAGATACTGATATGAGATTTGGGTTCATTTCCTTCATCTCCCAGCCCAGTCTTGTTTAAGATGGAAAGGTGAAAGATACATATTATACGTTCAATGTTTTGTGTAGTTCGATTTTCATTTTGGTATATATTTCGTCTTTAATGTTAACATAAATTTATTTTAATTTGGTTAGTAATCTAGTTTAACCATTGTTTTTATTGTTGAATTAAAATAACAATTTTCTCTAATATTATCATCTCTCATCCGTTTATGACGCTCGTCATGATTTTTGTCCAGAAGTGTTGGTTATTCTCGAAGACAGAACCAGCTTATATAAAATGTACGGCACTCTGGATAAACAGAACGAATTAAAAGAAAATATTTTTAAACGATGAAAAATTCGAAGCGTTTCCCCTTTGTTCTTACTATCCATCAATATCCTATGATATTTTCAATAATACTAAGAATTTTGGTGAAGGCAAAAACTTACACTACTAATATCTAGCACTTTTTACCGTTCAACATATCCCTATGATTGCGATGGAAATATTATCATTAATTCCTATTTGCTCAGCAACATGTTCCAGATGTCGCAAGCAGTACAGGAAGCATTATGACACATTTGCACTTTTTTTCTTATTCCCGTCCACATTTCCCTGCTTCACATGTCAAATTGCACGTCTAGTGTTATATTACACGCCTCTAACAGCGCGAAAGTATTTTATGTATTTACATACCACTAAACTGATATTTCACCTCCGATTCGCTACACAGAAGTCATTCCTCAAGCGAATTAACACACTCTATTGTAGGATCAGATTTAATTTTAGAGAATAATTCGAATATCTTCCCTGATTGCTAGTATTACAAAATTACAAAAATATAATGAAGTTAACATTTGATATTTTTTGTTTAATTTGCATATGAGCAAACTTTTTTAACGGACTTTATGGAATGCACGGAATTAAATTACTACGGATCAATAATTATTTTTTCGATTTAATTTGTCAATGTTAATGCATGTTAGCTCAAACGCAATTATTGATTTTTAAAGTGAAAACTGAAAGTGTTTCATTCAAGAATAAAAAATCTTAATCTGCAGTGTCAGACATCAGTTTTATTTAATTCTTAGTAATATTATCAACGTTAAAATGAACTCTTACTTAGCTGCAAAGTATGAACTGTTCTACAAATCTTTGGGAGGCATATTCCGCAAACGAGATGTTACTTTCATTTCTCTATAGGACCTCGTTCACTATAACGAGTTTTCGATTTTCTCATCATAGGTAGATCGATATTAGTTTTCTGATTCATAAAACTAATTGCTATGTAATCCGCAGAATTGCGTGCTGCTAAACGATGTAGGTCACGCTATCATTTGAATTTGTCATTAATATATGTTACTAAAATCTTTCTAAGTAATTAGTTCAAGTGGTAATCTTTTAAATTGAAATGTAATTTTAATGGTCGGCTTCGCGAATGAAACTCTATTGAAATTCCAATATGCGAGTTACAGCTTTTGCCCGAGGTTAGTTAACTCTAATTACTCCTCTTTATCAACATTTATTTTCGGTAACAAGTAATTAACTCATAAGAACGGAATATAATTTGATGTTATGGTGGGCTGTACAAATTAACTTCCTCTGAATCTATCTTTAGCAACGAGTGTCTGATTGTATTATTTCAGATAAAGGCAGTGTATTTAGCATGCAATTTACTACTAATAATTAAACTAAAATATTGAAATAGGCAAAACATTACACCGCATTCGAATTTTATAGTACATTTTCAAAAGGAAATCAATCTTAGCACCCTTATATGTTTGTTTGTCTTATTGTTATCCTGTATTAAAATGTTTTGCGTGATTAGGATATAACACAAAATGAAATATTTTTCGGGGGTGAGTTATTCTAAAACTTGATGAGTTTCATTTACAAAAGTTTACATATTTTTGAAGTTTTTCCTCAGATCCAAAATATTCCAAAAGGGTTACATCTATGTTAGAAGCCATTGTGTAAATATCAAAATGACCCAGCTCGATGCGTGTTGACCTGAGGGATTCATCGTTAAGTTAATTCTATGTAATCTGACGGGGGTATGTGCCTGGTACCTTTTTATTTTTTATTCCGTCTAAATTTACATTTTATCTTTCACCCAACAATTGCCCCATGCTGTCCTGTCATGATAAAATTTATTAGTAGGTTCGATGGACCGTCTCTACAGACATTCGGTGATCCCAAATTTACGTGAGTTAATTTTGTTTCTCCTCACGTGGGATTGGGAACTATTTTTACTACTAATTAGGAATGATAATACTTACTTCAAATTAACATTTCCATCCGTATTCTGCTGTAAAACATACATATAGCATCTAAACATGACAGTTGATAAGTACAACAACTAAAACAAAACATGATCATGAAACCCTCTTTATTATTGTGTACTGTTTTGTTTCTAAGACCCTTCCCTTTGCATACATGGTCATCATCAGTCTTAAATCCTAATCCAGAAATTTTTAATTTACTACAAAACTTGATCTTTTTCCAATAGATAATTTAATATGTTCCCTGTTTAGTCACTTTCCTTTCGTGTAGATTCTGCCTTCTTTGTCGACGTCCAGTACCCATTCCAAGTTCCATTTTTTCTGAATAAGGTCCAGACCAATAGCATCTGCTTCCTCCACAAAGGCAATTATAATTATAGGTCCATTAATAACATTTCTATACTAATTACTCGTTTACAAACATTACTAATTCGTAAACACGTCTCTGCACCCGAAAGCTACCGCGCCAGAACGTCATCTGCATCCGCCCCTCACCGCGTCAAAAGATCTTCTGCCCCGTTTGATTGTCTTACGCGCTCTTTATTTGTCTTCTTTCCTGGGGGAGATCGTACCCAAATGCGTTTCTCTTTCGTCCTTGTGCTGGCCAATCCCTTTCGCGCACTTATTCTAATTTCTGATTGGTCACTGGCACTCTAGCACTATATTTGTTTATTCTTTGGTTATTGATTAGTAATAATTTTCCTAATTTACTTTCTCACTCACAAAAATAGCTCACGTGAACTTTCACTGTTTATATTTACCAATATATTCTCTATTTTGCCCGCTACGAGTATCAGTCATGTTGCCATTCCCTTGTATTCTTATTATTTACTATGAAAATCTTTGCTCTTCTGTCACCCATTGTTGCTGTCGTCATGTTTATATATTTATTCGAATTTGTCGTTTCTAGTAACACACCCTTGTGATAACTTATTACAGTAACCATTCGAGAAAACATTGAGTTACACTTTCACAATCACAGCAATGTTTGTTCTTGAGAAACTTTGCTTTTTTTTTGATATTCATTATATTATATTATTATATATACTATCATTCCTGATATTTCTGAAGATTGGAATTCCTTGAATAAATTTACCATTAAAATGTTGGTTATTGGGTATTGTCAATTATACACCAATCTTGAGGAACAATCTTTACAATGTTTGTGAGATAGTCTTCCTTCTTTATAATTCTAAATTGAAGAGACAGAAGCAACGTAACGTTAATCCACAACAATATCAATAACATTTTGGTAATTTTTGTAAGCAAGAAGAAAAACAATGTTTGTGGAAATTCAGATATTTTCCAATATCTGTATACAATGAAAAATGGTACACACTTCCTGTTTCCTTGTATACGTATATTGTATGGCTATAAATTCGTTTGAAGTGAGTATTGAACATGCTAATATTGTATTCGTGAGGAAATTGTGGAAGTTTTATTTTGTTTTAGGTGAAATGTGAGTTTTCATTACTTTGCCCCAATGACCTCTTCAACTACATACCGAAATCATTCACTCTGCGGCAGTCACTCTGTTCCTGGCACCTAATGGGATCAGTCGGCAAGTTGAACCACGCTTCCGGAGGCATCGGAGAGCCGCACGCATCTCGCAGGCATGGCGGGAGGGGGCGGGGCGGAGCGGGGCGGGGCAGCGCGCCGGTTCATGACGGATCGAGCGCCAGTGACGGATGGGCGGAACGCCCCCAGCGCGCCCTTCTGTCCTGCCCCCTCCCCCCCCCCACCGCCCTCGCAGCCGCCACCGTTGCCACTGCCCGCCCCTCTCGTGCCGCCCACACCGCCTTCGCCGCACTTCGATTGTCCAGGGGCTCCGCTTCCATCGTTCTAACAGATTGTTGTCGCCAACGCCGTTGCCTCCACCACCCGTGTTGCTCCCAGTGCCAGCCTCCTCTCCCTTCCTCGCAGCCAGATTCATGTCCAGATCCCTCCTTGTCCGCTTTCACTGTTGCCACTCCTACCGATTTCCCCATCTCCTCCTGGTGCTCTCCATCCGAACCGTTTCCCCGCCCATCGATTCTTCTCGTCTCCCACTTTCCCTGCTCCTGCTGCTGCCAACAACTCTCATCTCTCGCCCAACTGCCACCTACTTCCGCGGTTACCAGCTTTGTCGCTTCGCTTCTCCACTGGGAATCACTAACCCCTCGCTGTCGCAGGCGCTTCTTCCCGCCTCGCTTCTCCACGCCCTCACACCTCCCCGCGCCAATACATTCCTACCTCACACCAGCCCGCAACAACATCTATCCGCACCTACATATCCCCCAACTGCCACGTTTGGCAGCTCCCGAACATTCCCGCTCTTACTATCTCGGCTCCAGCGTCTCCTCGCTCTTACCTGACCTACACTCGCATCTGCCTACTCACCATATTCTTGCATACATGTCTTTCCTTTCATATTTGGCCTGCCATGTCTGACCGTTCCCATCGCTTTCCTGCCCGCATCATCCATCCCCAATTTTTTTATTTTTGTTCTACCCCCAGATCTCCCATGCATCCAGATCTTTGAGTGTCCACACCACCCACCCCACATCCTCCCCCAGCCGCGCTACGCCCTACCTTCATCGTACTGCCTTTCGCCAATACCTTCTCACCCCGTTTCCATCGCCTTCCGCACCCCTGCGGTCTCCAGCGCCCCCGCCTCCACTAACTTGTCGCCCCCTCACCTCCCTCCCTCGCCGCGGTCGCCGCCGCCCGGAAGATATTGCGCCATTTTTATTCGCAGGCGGGCGCCCGTCGAGTTGGCCGGCGCCTCTCGCGGGAAGGGGAACAAGAGGGCGGTGGGCGGGCGAGTGAACGAAGCGGCTTGCAGTGGCTTGGCCCGACAGGCGGGTGGTGGCTTGATTGAGAGCTGGCAGGGCTTTCGAGGGAAGGGAGGTTGTCTCACAGATGCCATGCGGGATATATAATGGCCAAGCCGTTGGGTAATGGAAGACGGTGACAAGGGATTCAGTAATGTCGAATTGGAAAACTTTCAGAACTCCAAAAGGGTTAAAGATGGACGTTAGAAAAACTGTTATGAAATAAACTAATTTATTTTTATTGGAATGCAACACAGTAAAATTGAAGAGATGACATTTCTTAAATATTATATGTCTATTAAACGTCAAAAAAAATAGTTGACTTTTTGTATAACCCAAAAGGAAATCGGTGAAAAAATAATCGATATTGTAGTAGGTATTTGTAATTAGCTATTGTATTCTTAAATCCATTTTTTAATATGAGATTTATTACATTATAGAACTTGAGAGTATATTTAGTTCATAACAAAGTATCCTGCTGCGATCTCACACTACAAATACAACGGTGGAGTTTCGCCCGTGAATCTAACGTCCTCCACATGAAAAAGTATATGCGTAGATATGCGCGTCACAAGAAGTGTGAGGAGTCGTTGGAGGAGAAGGATGTCTTTTCACTTCCCGGAAGCGGGCGCAGGAAGAGACTTTCGCGTCTGGGGGCGAGGGCGAGGTTACCTGCGTTGACGAATGGCGCTCGTGTCTTTAGCGCCTCCCCCACCCCACCGCCCCCGCGCCCGCGCCCGCCGCGCTGCGCCACCGGTGGCGCGTTTGTCACCCGTCACGCGGTCGCCAGCCGATCGGCGCGCTTTTGTTTGAGGCGCCCCGCCCCGTGGTGTTCGCCGCCCACCCTGCCCGGACCTTCCCGCTCCGCTCCTCTCCGCCACTCCCGCCCCGCTCCGCTCCGCCCTACCCTGCCCCACCCCGCTAAACCCCCACCCAACCTACCCCGCCCCACACTTCCCCCTCACGTGCTGCCCCCCAGCCCCTTTCCGCCCCCTCTCTGCCCCGCCCCTCTCCGACCCGCCCCTCTCCGCCCCCCAACTCTCCGCCCCGCCCCTCTCCGCCACGCCCCTTTCCATCACGCCCCTCTCCCACACCCCACTCCGCCACGCCCCACTCCGCCACGCCCCTCACCGCAACTCCCTCCTCTCCGTCCTCTCTGCCGCCCTCTGCCCGTCCTTCTCCGCCACGCCCTTCTCCGCCACGCACTTCTCCGCTCCGCCCCTCTCTGCCAGGCTCCTCTCCGTCATTCCCTCCTGGCTCCGCCTCATCCACCCTGCCCTGCCCGCCCCGCCCCCGCCCCGCCCCCCGCCCTGCTGTCGCTGGCTCTGTCCCCGGTGAACCCCGAAACTCATATTCTTTGCCTGGGTGAGTCCCACAACTGACACTTTCTTTTTCACGGTCTATCTTCGAAAATTGTCCTCATGCTCCTATCGCCATCTCAGTTAACTTGGTTGTCTCTCCTATTCTGTCACCGCCACTATTTCGTCAGTCGTTTCATTACTATGATCATAAATATCTCCATTGCTAACTACGCAAATCTCTGTTAATAATGCCACGACCGACACTCATTTCGGCATTGTCACAGTCTTCACTCTTGCCTCGCCTCCGCTTCATTACCGATACGCACTTTTCCATCACTGATCCGTCACTCTCCATCAGCGATCGGTCACTTTCCCATCACCAAACCGCCTCTCCTCCGTCACCGTTATTTCATTTCTCCGCCGTTGTTACGTCACCACTGTCACCGTTCCATCGCCGTCCCGCCAACACTCCGTCATTCCCCCTTTCACCGTCTCGTCACTCTGACCGCCACAACAATTATTACTAATACCACTCCACCACTGTCATTACCACCGTCGCCGAACTCTTTGAGTCTCTAATTGAAAGTGGCATGTGACACTAATTGATTCCCTGTTTACAATGGCAATACTTTAGTGCTGTACAACACCCCGTCTCATTGTCTGCCTTCCTAGACCGTGTCACCTGACCCAAAGCTACCGTTGCTACCTGCTAGACGTCTTTATATTCACGCGCGCCTCTGACTGCGACCAATGCTTCAGTCCCTCACATTGTGCCCGACCCATCCCCTCCCACTTGTCATTCACATTATGAATCCTCCCTTCCATCGTGTTCACTACCCTTCCACACGTCCATTCTATCTCCATTCCCTCCCGATTCCCCCGTCTCCGCCGACATTACCATTTATGCCGTTTCGGCCCCGTGAGCCATGCTTTCCCCGTCTCTCTCCGTGACACTTCTCCAAGCACATATCTCCCGTTTGGCCCAGCGCCCCCCCCCCCTCTGCCCATCTCACAACTGTGGCTCCGCCGCTGCACCTCCCCGCCCCGCCCCGCCCCGTTGCACCCCACTCCACTCCACCCCGCTCCGCCTCGCTCCGACCGGCCCCGCCCCGTCCCGTCCCACCTCACCCCGCCCCGCCCCACCTCGCCCAGCCCTGTCCCGTCCCGCTCCGTCCCGCCCCTCCCCACACCGCTCCGCCCGGTCCCGCCCCGCTCCGTCCCGCCCCTCCCCTCATCGTCCCGCTCCGATTCGCTCTGCCTCGCCCCACCCTGCCCCGCCCCACCCTGCTCCGCCCTTCCCCGTCTCGCCTCGTCCCGCCCCCGTCCTGTCCCTACCGTACCGTCTCGCTCCTTCCCGTCCCGTCCCGTCCCACCGCGCCCCACCCCCTGTCGCCTGCTGCGTCGCCGCCCGCGTGGGAATTCCGGTCGGCCATTTGTTACGGCGCCGCTCGCGCCGCGCCGCAGTCGAACCATATCGCCACGCGAGGCGGCGCGGAGCACAGTGCGCCACGACGAGGAACTTCGATTTCTGACGACAAGGCGTTTTGTATTCGTAATAATTCCAGTACATAGGCGTGCGCGTGCTCTTACCTGAGACGGTGAATAATGTCAGCAGGTGCCCTGCGTTGGTCATTGTGTTGCTCACAGTTAGGCCACTTCTGGTCCACCCCTCGGAGCGAGTGCCTTGTCGTTCGACGCGACGTACTGGAGGGCAACTGACGTTTTTTTCGAAATATTACAGAACATTCTAAGAGAATTCTAGAAAAACTATAAGAAATATCATTAAGCCTTTAAGGCATAGAATGATTCGTTAAAACGTGATGGGTCAGATTGAACCTGATTTTAGTAATGTAAAAAATTTGAACATGAAAATGTAAAATACTTTGAACATGTATAGCCCAAATAAATCTTTTTAACTTGAAAATAGCATCCGAAGGCACTGCTTTAAGCTAATATTGAATATGTTGTAAAGATGAAATGTTATTAGTTAACCATACAATTAATAAATGTTGAAGCAATGATGGAATGAAAGAAAAGAGAAAGTTTTGTGGAGTGAGTAGTATCCCTGTTGTTTCATGCTGTGTTCATAAGTGCTGAGTCTTATAAAATAAGTATGCCAGCTAAATTTCAAAACTCAAAATGATAAATCCCATTTGACGTTAATAAATATATATACTTTGAATGTCATAAATATAATGGATAATAGAATGACGTGGAAGCGAATATTTAAAGTATGTTTCGCTTAAAATGTTGATTCATAATCTGACGACCGTCTGGTCAACTTTAGCAGATATTTATTAAAATATCCTTTCCGTAGATGAGTGTTATCATTCACTAGCGTCTATAAAAGGCAACGCTCTCTTTAATATGGCGTGACCGTTCGTTGAAGTTATCGATTTTGTCCCGTCGTTCTGGCGTTGTGGAGCGCTGTGCGCCGCGGACAGCACGAAGCCGCGCGGGCGCGCCGCTGGCCCCTGCGACACCCCGCGGGCCGTCGGTCCGGGCAAAGCGTCCAGGGACCGCTCGGATTAGTGTAACCCAATTTCCCTCGTAGGCAGCCCAGAAAATTACTGGACAAGAGAACGTGTTGATATATAGAGGACACGGTGTTAAATGATTGGGAGTCGGGGGTTACTTCGATGTCCAAGTCTATGGAGAGTTACGGTTGTGGATGCGTGCGTTCAAAAAAACGTGGTAATCTAAAGGGAGTGCCGTTTCTACCTGCAACGGACGTGTGAGCCTGCTCGTCACGCCGCTAGGTTCAGTTACATGAACAAAAACCTGGAGGTGATGTTGGAAATTCTGTATAGGAAATGGAAGTTGAGAAACGGAAAGAAATTTTTGGTGACTTTTAAAAAAAAATGAGGAGCAAAATTCATTAAAATGAAACTAAGGAATTTTTCAGGCTTGTAAGAGTGTATTGTAGGAGTGCAAGAATGTTTGGCATTTGATGTTGGATGACATCATGTAGGATAAACGAAAGGAAAACTCTTATGGCAACCCATTAAACCCCTTAAATTGCACCATAAAATGTAATTAAATGAATCTATTTCAGTTTATGGTTAAATAAACTACTAATATTACTTACTTCAAGGCGACGTCCCTCTTTTACATCCTCAAGATGGTACCTTCGGTTTTCCCAGTGTCTTATCCACCTGTCAAATGTGAAGCGAACGAGAATATATCATAGTCCGCAGCTCTTGTATGTAAATGTGCAATCGCCCTAGAGGACACATGAATTGTCGATATGTTATGCGTATCCTATACTAACGCGAACTCAATCACGATATGAGGGGTTGAGCTGAGATTGTCGAGGGATGGGGGTGAGACTACAGCGAGGGGGATGTGAGGAAGGGATGGAACGATAGGGGAACGGATGTGACTACGACGTGTCAATCACGTGCTGATGACGTGGACGTGACGTGAAAGTCACGAAGGTCTTGGAGACGAGCGGGGATGTGGAATGTGGAGCAATGATTTAGAATGAGATTAATGTGACTAAAGATGGTCTGGTTAAGGACTGCTGCGATGCAAGAGATAAAACATTCGGAGTATATAGGGGGGCGAGTCCAAAGGAGTTTTATGAATAAAAATAGGCAAACTAGATTTATTTAGGTAAACAAATATTAGCACTGAAAAAAAAAACAGCCTACGGGGCTGTAGCAGAATATTGACGAGAATTGCGACAGGGTAATGAGTAGGGAGCGGATTTTAAAGGAATATCTTTTTTTTTCCTTTTCACTTTAGAACAATGCCCTTTAGGTTAGAAATTCATTTTATACTATGACAAAAGGAAATGACCCATTTTTACAGGTAATCATTTTGCATTTTTTGCCGATTTCGACTGTCATTTTTTTACCTTTTCCGTCATTTTTAATGCATTTTTTGCTGATTTCATCGATTTTAATGTGATCTTTAATGGTCATTGCTTCAATTAATATTTACGAGATGCAAAAAATGTTCTTCACAAGATTACTCAGTAGCCTATTTGATTTATTCGCTCAGAAATTGTCCCGCTTTTTGATTTTGACAGTCGTATGTAATTCTTGTGACGTATATCAGCGCCATTGCCGCTTCGGCCGATTTCGGGATAACTAAGACAGAGATTTGCAGGTAAAAAACAGACCAAACCAAAGGTTTGCAAGCGGGGTTCACTCGAACGATGGAAGAAGCCTCGATTACATTAGTAACCTACCCAACAGCGTAAGTTGTTCATCCGAATTGTTTTTGGTGATATTTTTTCGTCATTTTTCGTTTATTTTAGAGCATTTTTAAAGCATTTTAAGAGCATTTTATTGGTCATTTTTGGCGATGTTTTAGGTCATCGAAATCCACCCCATAGAAATGAGTCTCTCGCGGGATGGGCAGGGCAGGGTTAAACGGACTATTTCCCTCCGCTGCCGCACGTGTCTCTCCTTTGCGCAACTCGCCAAACTGTCGTATTCTCCGAGGCGCCACCGTCGCGGCCGCTTTGCAGTTCAGCCCACGCATTTTCGCAGAGGTGCTGTCGCTCGTTGGCGGTTCTTGGAAGCTGATTACATCGCCCTCCTGCGTCGAGAGCAGTGTGTGTTTCGGAGTCAGAATGGTGTTCGCGGTACTAAGATAAAGATAACGTCTAATAAGATAATCGTGGAATGATGTGTGAAACGTAGTTTCACAAATACTTGTGATAGTGCTAGTGAATTAGATGTTAGCGGGGGGTTTTTCATGCAAATTAGTATGATTCAGTAACGAATTCTCCGATATACCGCATATACCGCCGGAATACCTAGTAATTCGAAGTGATAAATAAATAAGTTTGATAATTCTCTAAAAATTTATTGAGATATTGAAAGCTTTAAAAGATATGCGAAAAAATAACTCTGTTATGTTACCGAGACTCAGACTCAGAATCGCTGTTTAGCGAATTCGTGTCGTTCATCGTATTCGTATACTGACCCGTTCAATTACGCTTTGTCACGAACTGAATCATCGTTGGCTCACCTGTTCTCGCCTCCAAGCGCGTGATCCATTGTCAGCAGCAACGCTGCCGCCACTTTGTGAGGTCGTGTTGTGTTCACCGGTTCTGTGGTGTTGTATTGAAATCATTCAGACATTTTCACGTCACTAGAACATAGAACGTCAATTAGTGAGGATGTTCGTCCAAAGGTGTCAATTGTGCACCAGACGAGACAATGTGTTGTGTGGCTGGCTACGTCAGTAGTACATGTCGGCCATTGTTCTGCGTGTACTAAATTTGTTTCTGAAGTACATTTGTTGCAAGGATCATGGACATCACTAAATTTATTAGATTTAAGACCACAGCAATTGGGCGTAACCCTGTGGCAGATGTAGAAAATAATAATCAAATCTCGTAAATACAGTCGACTACGGTTATAGTGTACTCGGATTGTTTGATTTATTTTTTCCTGTGTCCGGACGCGTCAACTGCTTTGGCCATTAGTCCCGTTAGTATAGTGCATGTTTTTCTCGGGAGATGGCGGTGATCTTTCCCCGCTGGATGGCGAGATCCGGCACCGACCTACCGTCGGCTAGTGGGGTTTCCCCTCTAACCAGGACTCTCCCACCAGAGGGCACCGCCCCAACCGGGACAAGCTCTAAGCTCCCGACCAGTCTCCCGGAATATGTGGTAGTGTAGTGCATCTTAGTGTAAGGGGAGTGGATAGGACAAGGAAGCGGAAGGACATATAGCGCGCGGTCCGTGGCCCGTTTGGTAGGGTACTGCTCCCGCATTCGCTTGGTGCTGATCGGAGAAACCACGGAAAACTACCGATCAGAGCAGCCGGCCGCTAGAATTCTCCTCCAGACAGCGACTGAATTAGACCTAGCTGAAAAGCTAGTGTCAAAATTCCTGCCGCCGTCAGGACTCGAAAATTTCCTAGGCAGTTTCGCGCATTCTGACTGTGGCTCGCGTAATTCGGCAGCGCTATCGCACTTCGCGGTTCAAACGCTTGCATTTCACAGCGCGGTGCCCAGCCTTCGTGATTATTATTGCGTGGTAGCAACGGTATGAAACACAATTTCCTGCGCAGGCGGCCCCTCACATTGTTATCGAATCAATTTATTGACATGTAAAACTAATGTGTACGTAACTTTCTGACATTTTGGAGCTCGATAACCTTTGAAATAATATATTAGTCAGCTCTCGTTCGGTGTTAAACGACTAGATGTGTGTGTAATATTACTCTTCTGTCATTATTAATTTCGATAATTGCGAGTTAATTTTTACATATTTTTGTTTACACACTTACAATTGATACGTATGCAACAACTATTTTCGCGATTATTTAGAATCATGCAAAGCTGCAATTACACGTCATTAGCGAAGTATGAAGTTTACTTTGTATTACAACATCTTAAACTTTCTTCACAGATAGTTCTATAAATAGTGATTCCTTAGTATTGTCATTTTTGGCTATATATTTTCAAGTAGTTCTTTATTATCTTAACCTGGGAGGGGTCGCTAATTTTCCTGTAGGTGGAGGACAGTGTGGAATTCAGCCGCTGTCTGAAAGAGAATTTTAGCGGTTGGCTGCTCTGATCGGTGGTTTTCCATGGTTTCTCCGATCGATAGCAGATGAATGACGGAGAAGAACCTTAACAAAGTGGCAATGGAACGCGCGTGTTCTTTCTTTATTATTCGTTGTCCTAACCCGCCACCTTATTCACCCCCCCCCCACACACACACACACTGACGCGGGCATGCACTGCAGTAGCACACATATCTGAAGCTCTATCTCGTTATGTTGTCAGAAAGCTTAGAGCTGGTATCATCTGGGGCGGTGCCCCGCAGATGGCGATATCTGGGGTGAAAATGCCCCGGACAAGTACCCCGGAGTCGGATCTCACCATGCAGTGGGAAAAATCACCACCACTTCCGGAATAAAACATTCACTACTCTAATGAGACGAATGGACATAGCAGTTGATACGTCCTGAAACAATCAATCAGTCATAAGCACGATGAGTGGTAGATGGGCAACGCTCCTATGTTCCGCCGGCACCTCCGGAGTAACCGAGCCTTAGGCTCGCGACAACTCGGAGCTGCGTTGTTCTGTCGCAACGCATCGCGATTCCGCCGTAACGAGCGAAAACCCTGGCGCGTGGGCGGGGGATGGGGTGGGGGTGGGGTGGAGGTGGCAGCGCTACGTCATCATTAGGGCGCGCGTGTTGCGGCGCGCGAGTGACTAATGCGACTGCGTGGGAAGAGGCTGCCCCGTTTAAATCACTGCTAATAACCCTGCGAGCGCGCCCAACTGCCGCCGCCCCCCGCTCCCACACCCCGCCGTCTCTCACGCAGCGTCCTCCTCCTCCGCCGCCAACGCCGCCGCTTCCACCTCTTCGCCACCGCGCCCTCACCGGCGACGCCGTCACCGCCTCCGCCGCTTCTGAAATCGCTGTCTCTGCCACCGCCACCGTTGACGACACGACTTCCATCACCTCCACCACCACCGTTACCGTGATTGTGACTGACTTCCACACCGTCCCCGACACCGTCACCGACACCGTCACCGACACCGTCACCGACACCGTCACCGACACCGTCACCGACACCGTCACCGACACCGTCACCGACACCGTCACCGACACCGTCACCGACACCGTCACCGACACCGTCACCGACACCGTCACCGACACCGTCACCGACACCGTCACCGACACCGTCACCGACACCGTCACCGACACCGTCACCGACACCGTCACCGACACCGTCACCGACACCGTCACCGACACCGTCACCGACACCGTCACCGACACCGACACCGTCACCGACAGCGATATCGTCACCGTCAACGACACCGTCACAGTCGCCACCACCTACATCGACACACCAGTTCCAACATCAACGCTACCTCCTCCACATGTTCGCCACAGCATCTCTCACAAGCGACGCTGTTACCGCCACCGTCGCTTCTGGCAGCGATGATTCCTACCCCGCTATCACCCTAACCATCACCAGCGGCAGATTCCGCCATCCCAGTCACCGACACCGCTCCTGCAACCACCAACACTGCCTCTGACCCGTCCTTTAGCGCCACCGTCTCAGATACGTCAAGAACTGCCACTAATACCGATACCCCAGTCACCGACACAGACATCACCTCTGCCACCGTCACCGCGTCGTCACCGGCTCCACCTCCGCCCCAGCCTCCCTAACCGCTTCCCTTTGTCTCCTCCTCCTCCTCCGCCTCTTCGTTCTGCCTCGCCCGCCAGGGGCCGTCGTGGGGCCGCGGGAACGGCAGAAGGCAGGCACGGAGCGCGCCGTGAGCGGAAGCGCCGGCGAGAGAATCGTTAGCGCTGGGAACCCAGCGAAAATACAACGCGCGGTGTTTTTTCCTCGAGGGGAAATGGAATATTCTAGAATGGTTGTGTGGGTGATACCACAAGATGCGATGCTTTCGAATGACGATAGAGCAGAACTTTTCGAGAAAACGATTGTAGTTTGACGTTGTGGGTAGGGATACACACCACAAGAACACAGATACGAGTGAGCTATACATAGTTTATTTATATAACTATTTACAACACACAAACTTCTCACTCTCAGTCATTTGTTGGAGCTAACTTCCATCAGCTTCTCTCTCTATACGCGCCTTACTGCGGCGCCAGCCAATAGCCAACTCGGCTTACCCGTGACCTAGCATCTTCCGTGTCCTGGCGGATACACTATCTGCTCTACAGTGATCGAGAAACATTCAGCCGTGCCCGAACTCATCGGAGCACCTTGTGCACACAGAACATCCGTGTCAGCCTGGGCGGGAAGTTTTGTAGTATTTTTGGGAGCAAACCCACATAAGTTACCCGCGAGTGGCTTCGCGAATCTCTTATTAATGGCCGAAACACGTGACTTCTTACGTCATCTGCCCCCCAAACTCAGGCCCCCGGTTACCTCCCCCTACTGGAAATCCCTGTGGTCTGGTGTGGCGTTCATTGTTTGGGTGCCTATTTTTAGCTACTTTCATCCCTATACCTTGCAAGTGCTTCTCTGACGCAAGAAACCCAGCTCTATGATGCTGTAGTAGAATGGTTGTTCCCAAGGCCCGTGGTCGGAGAATTAGTGCTCGCAAATATTGTGTTAACATTGATTTTTGTTGTTTTTATAAATTGGGTTAATTAGATATATGAACATATATTAGATATATCTTTATAAGATACCACTACCAATGCAAAGACCTCTTTAATTTCCTTACAAGAGTAGTGGCATCTTATAAAGATACTGTAGGACCCAATTTTTACTCTTAACTCCGAAACCGGCATTCGCCTGGTGATCGGAGAAACCTCTGAAGCTGTACATTTATTATACTCTTGTATCGTATCGTGGTTTAAAAGTCTCGCCGCTAGCCTAGACTCTCTGATATATTATGCAACTTCTTTGGCCAACACTTGAAACGTTTCTTTTATTATAATGCATAACGCAATGTCGCAATTGCTAAAACTCTTCTGAACGTTGTTCATTATGACCATATAAAGTCGTTAGTCACGTGATCTATAGAGTTTAAGAATGCCTCCTTCCGCCTGGCGCTAAAACTACCTAATTCCTTTTCGATCTACCGCCTTACGTGCCTCAGCACTTCTGGATTTTTTGCCCTACAGTATGCGGCGACCGCCCTGCTTACCCCATTGTAGCGTCACGTTGGCGGCCGTGAGTGGGAGAAAGAGCGGAAGAATCGCATACCTGCGGGCTGAATAGCTGGGCGCCCCGGCGTTGGGATACATTTAGACAAAGGGGACGCCAGCTTGACCGGGAAGGTCACGTGGTAGACGCGAGCCTCCCTCCTACACCTAGGACGGTCACTGGGAATAAAATCGAGCCGACGAGCTCACACGGGGGTTTTATTCTGGAAACCTCGCGCGATGCGCAAAACTTTACGTCCAGGCTGGAGCGTGTCGTGCCTATTGCACGGGTGACGAGGGCACGGTAGTGGCGCGGGAGTAGCGTCAGAGGAGGCGGGGCCTCCCTAGCTATGTGGGGTATCCACAGGGAAATACAAGTGTGTAGTTTCGGAGCAGAAGTTGGTTATTGTACATACATGTAAATAAACTTGAACATACTCGTAAATGTCTGTGTGTTTTTCTCCATGACGCCACACTATGCCCGTCGCGTCGGACGCATATATATGCAGGAATATCACAAAGCTTTATGTATGTCACGAAGGCTTAGCAGATAAACGCGATATTTCACGGCACGCGGCGAGCCGAGCCGAGGCGGCGCTGCGCATTAAATGATTCCCAGGCTTTATCATCGTGATAAATGGGCCGGGCCCCCCAATTATGCGCGACACCGGGTATTGTGCGACTGATGTCACGGGTGACCGCCCACGTTTGTGTATTGTGTTCTTGTTGGTTTTTTTTGGTAAATTTATTAATTAGTTTGGAAAGAAATTATTGTCAGGGGGGTCTGGTTTTTCGTGCCGTTAATAATCGTCGGTCTTCGGGATCCGTGTTGTGCGGGCTAAATAGACGTGTGTTTTTGAAGTAGCATGCCCTGTCAGTCATGATTAAAGAGTTAGTTTTTAATTATTAAAGTGATAACTATTATCGATTATTTAGTATCGTCAATACTTAATGAGTTTTTATCAGTTAAGTAGTTAATGAATTATCAAAGTTTTGAAAGAAGGTTCAAGAAACATTATCCAACACCGTATAAACGCAAGGTTTGTTAGCATCATTGAATCACCACAGTAACAATTCCAAGTAAGAACTGCCCACGTAAGATGTGCCTTTTAAATGGTTAACTATATTATTATTACGCTCTTAATAAGTCCTGCATAAATCTTTCTTTCTTATTTCATCCTAATGCCCACCCTTTGAGTGTAAGGTCCCTCCCCAATCATCAAATACCCATCACCCGTTGACCGAGACAAGCACAGTGGACATCGATATTCATTGCTCGCATACGACTCCACCCAGACAAAATCTGTACCCCTTAAAGTGATTACCGATTATTTTAAATTTATTGATATTTGTCGTGTACGTGCCCGTTACACGACAATGTCTATGGCTGAAAAGAGAAATTAATGATACAAGACAAATAAAGTGATACGTGAAAAATAATTTATCTTTTCATAAGGTTACAAAACTTCCGTAATGTGTAGACAAATATTTTTGTAACTTGGTAAGATTAATACGTCATTGAAATCTGAAGAGGTAGATCGACAGAAACAGTCAGTATTTCCAAGACATTATTCTCTGAACGTAGTATGATCACATTAAAAAACCTATAGATACGATTTCGAACCAATTAGAAATACCGTGAGTACAAAACCATCAATTAATCAAACGCTTATGATTCAGTTTTTTAAATTTATTTTCAGATAAAAATATTGCGATTAGCCAGAAAACCCAAGATTAATTTGAATGTAAAAATTGGCATCAAGCGTCCGTAATGTGATGGGATCATATGGATCGGGAATCAAAGAATCTACGTTGTTAGGTTGATTGATTGATTGATTTTTTCGTGTTTCCGGGCGCGTCAACTGCTTTGGTCATTAGTCCCGTTAGTGTACTGCATGTTTTTTCTCGGAAGATGGCGGTGATCTTCCCGCGCTGGATGGCGAGATCCGGCACCGACCTACCGTCGGCTAGTGAGATTTTCCGCCTAACCAGGACTCTCCCACCAGCGGGGCACCGCCCCAGCCGGGACAAGCTCTAAGCTCCCGACCGATCTCCCGGAATGTATGGTAGTGTAGTGCATGTTAGTGTAAGTGTGTGTGTAAGGGGAGGAGATAGGACAAGGATGAGGAACGACAGATCGCGCGCGGTCCGTGGCCCGTTTGGTAGGGTACTGCTCCGGCATTCACCTGGTGTTGATCGGAGAAACCACGGAACACTACCGATCAGAGCAGCCGGCCGCTAGAATTCTGCTCCATACAGCGACTGAATTTGACCTAGCTGAAAAGCTATGAGGATTCGAACCTAGGACCTCCCGGTCACAGGCGCTGCTGTGACATCAGTTGATGCACTGAGCTACTGCTCTCGGTACGTTGTTAGGACAATCGATAAAAAGAGTAGTATTGAATGCTTCGTGTTATAGCGCTGTTCATTTGGGGAGACACGGCCCCGGAGACATTACGTGCGAAAGGTGGGGAGAAGGCACTGAAATCCGTGATTTTGTGGGAAGGTGGAAATAAGCACTCTCTTGAAAGCTACTAAACTGAACACATCGAAAACAATCGGTGCGGTGCGAATATTTTTTCATCATAAACTGGGGTATTAGGTAAATAATAGTGAGGTGGGTAACCAACTTTTTCAGCTTTGAAATGAAGCTGTCCAGACAGACGCACTCTCCTCAGGAAGTACTGTCAGGATTTTGGATTATATCATAGAACTGAATTTATACGAATTAAATAAAGTGAATTGTCAGTAATAATAGAACGGGCGTCTTCAATTCTCTCTCTTTCACAATATCTGAACCTAATATCTCAAACGTCGACGAACTAAAATATTCAACTTTTTCCCTTTCCGCGTTCATTTCGAGTTGATTGAGACCGTATAAGTTGTCGAAATCCAGCTGGTCTCTGGCCAGTTCGAGGACATTCGCCCGCAAGTGGCTTACAAAAATACATGGGTGAGCTGGTCCAGCGCACCGATTTTTGTTCATTCTACGCACCACCAGATACGTCACGAACCACGTGACCGCATCACGGGCACTTCGTTTGAAAAGTCAGGCCAGACGCTGGAACGCGAGAAGTGTTTAGAAACATTTTGAAAGTGGCCAACCAAAAGTAACACGATGAAGGTGTAGTTGGAACAAAAGATGCTTCACATATCTTTTTCAATAACCTGTAATAAGGTGATTTTTAGGGAACGGAATTGATTGAAATAAAATCTGCAAAATATGTACATACATATGTAATTATTTTTTTCAAAATGTGTAAGAAAAAATAGGAAATATGTAAAACAAAATTTCATGATTGTGTTTAAAATTGTTCTCTACAAGTATTTCCGAGAATAGAACGTCGCCAATCAGTTAACAAGTATGCGGAGTGACTGAAAGTTGGTTCCACCTCTACAGAAGTAATATATATTACAATGTTTAAGAGAAGCCAGTGTTCAAATGAATAGTAGTACCGTGTAGTCAGTAATGGATCGTAGGGGAGGGGGTTACCCTTACCCCTTCTCCCAATTGAACAACGCGTAAGACAATTTTCTGTAAAATATACTTGTTAGTTTTCGATCGAGTAAAGAATGTGCTGTTTGAAACATGAGCAAAATCATGGTTGAAATTACTTATGTTCGTAGAAATCCGCTTACTCATGACTCCGAGTACGCAGAAAGCGAGAGGGGGAGGCAATTATAGCGAAGATATGGTGGTCATTGAAGCCCAGCAGCAATACATTTGATTTTTAAGAAGAATGATTCCGTAACATATAATGCAAACGCGCATCTGAAATGTTCCGTTTCCACGAATAAATATATTAAAATATAACTAAACATGTAGTACTAGGTAAAATATGTAAAAAATATGTCGGTATTCCAAAATATGTAAAAATATGTAAAATAAAAATTCAGAATGCCCATTCAGAGTATCTTGTAGTCTCAAAAAATATTATTGAATGACATGTTCCTTTTCGACGAATAAATATATGCAAATATAACGAAAAAAGTAGTACTAAGCAAAATATGCAAAAAAAATGTAATTATACCAAAATATGTAAAAATATGTGAAATAAAAATTGAGAATGCCCATTCAAAGTGTCTTGTAGTGTCAAAAAAATATTATTGAATACAGGTATCTAGTTCCTGTAAAAACGTGTAATTACATGGAAATCCGTTACCTAGTGATAATTTCGGTGTCTTCATTTAAATTTCCCGCTCATATTGTGACGGAAACTGGTGCATGAACCCGGATAAGCTGCGCAGCGGCTCACCCCTGTCTTTTCCCACCGAGCGACGTCAGGTGAAGCGCAACGCGCGTCGCCCACAGAGGTCGGCGAGGCACACAGGTCTGCGTGGGCGGGGCGGGGCGGCGCGTCCTTAAGGGCTGCGCATGATGGATGGCCAACTGATGAAAAATAAACCACGCGCCGTTCATCCGCGTAATGACGCCTGAGGGAGAATTCATCATGATTAGCGCGGGTCCCGCGTCGCAGTCCGCCCGCGCTCTCGATTGGCTGCAGGTTAATTCCGCCATAAATTGACGGTCGCCAAGCGCTCCGCTGGCTGAGCGTGGGTGACAATCGGTGCGTGGCCTGGGGGACGCACGCGGTGCGCGAAAGTTACGTCTCTTGATGTTTAGAATTTTGTTTAAGGAATCCGCAGGTGGCCTGTGTGGTGTAGTGAAATAAAGTGGAGTGCCACTCCATCTACGTGGGGCAGTGTAGGGTAAGCACAAGTTGTGGTCATTGTTTCAGTAGTGGATATTTCATGCACAACATTTGGAAAATAAGAATATAAAACTTTCCACTTTATGCAAATTTTTAGAATGTAAAGCTTTTCTGGTGACGAGGTACAGAACGAACACAATTTATCCCCCTTCTTTTACATAGAAAAATAAATTAAAAATATATTTAGATAGATTTTTAATATTCTGCAGGTAGGTATATACAACCTGGTGGCAGAACACTACAATTTACATATCACAAATATAAACTTTAAATTACTTAACAATGTAACTTTAAATTATTAAAATACATAATAATAATAATAATAATAATAATAATAATAATAATAATAATAATAATAATAATAATAATAATAATAATAATAATAATAATATGCTAACAATAATTGCATTAACCACATTTTATGGCTGACCTGCACAGTTATTTTAAACTATTAAATACAAGACTACACGACTTCTTAATTACACTTCACTTCACTTTCACTTCACTTTCACTTCACTTCACAACATTTGAAATTCACTTCTCTTTCTACTTCTATACTGCACTACACTGCACAACACGTCACCACACTTCAATACAATACTACTTTGAATATAATTATATATTTAGAAGAGGAACGCATTTAATAGTAATTAACACAATAATAATAGCAATAAAAATAACAATAATAATCAAATAATAACTGATATAATAATCCAACTTACTAAATTAATAAAGTTTACAAATACCATTAGTTAATTTATTTTTAAATCTTCGAACACCTAGAGGAAAGGGTTCCAAGGCTGTCGCAGGTCACTTATTCCAGTCCGTTATTGTTCTATTTGTAAATGAAAATTTTCCAACTTCTGTTCTCAGTGGCTTAAACTGAATTTTGTGCTTGTGATCCCCCCTACTAAAGTACGAAGGTCTACACAGTCGGATGTAGATATCTTTCGAAGCTGGATAACCGGCGTACGCTTTATACAGGGCACAGAGTCTTGCCTTAACTCTCCTAATTTCTGTAGACTCCCATTCTACATTCTTCCTATTCCTTCGGAAAGCAAATGTATACGCTTTTCTCTGTACTCTATTCAAATATTCATTTTGGGAATTTCTATAAGGGTCCCAGCAAACAGCCCCGTATATCTAATTAAAATTGGCATTGCTCTAATAAAACATTTATTTATTTATTTAACGTCAAAAAACAGTTAAAACTGCGTATGACGTGCCATGGGAAAAAGTGAATTTTGTGCACATTTTCAAAATTCTGTGATCCCTTTACTAAGTCATATACTACTTGAATTTCGAATAAAAAAAATTTAAAAAAATTAAAAAATAAAAAATAAAAAAAAATAAAAATAAAAAATAAAAAAGCTCCCATGTAATAAAATCTATTTTCAAGGATAAATAAGCAATAAACTTTGGGCTCTTATCCATGTTGTCCTTCGGAATAATACATCCTGCCGCGTCAACATGGAAACTGGATAATTTGAATAACTGTATTTCAACATGGATAATTTGAATAACTGCATTTCCCACTGAATTCTAGAAGACGTGCACAGATAATGAAGTTACATTTATGTCCAGAAGCAAAATAAGAGGCCATCTCAGCATTTGCTCAATGGATCAGGGAGACTGTTTTATAGACTTAGCATCTCAAGCACATTTAGCAGCTGGAGTAGATTTGATGCACGTAGATGCTAGATGGTGTATCATTACCTTCGCAGTAGCTCGTATGGCTGCGTTGCCGTCGCCTGTCCCTTCCGCGTGAGAGATGGGACGATGTGAGAGGGGGGGTAGGTGGCGTGGTTGGGGAGTGGGACTTCCGCCCGCGGGCGCGTGGGCGTGTTTCGTGGGCGACCGCATGCGCCCGTCGCCGCCCCGGACGTGTCCAACACGCGCTCTCGCACTCTCTCGTTGACCCTCCACCCACCCACCCACGCACGGAACGGAGTCCCTGTGGCCCGGATGCTTCACGTACAAATACGATGTTTATGGCGAGTACAGCAGTACCTTGTAATCGTGATGATTTGAATCGGAAACACTTTTGTGAAAAAATCATCAATTCTTCCAGGTTATTATTCCAGGGTATTATTCTTCCGGGCGTCAACTACTGAGGTCCGTAATTTAGTCCCGTAAGTGTAGTGCATATTTCTTCATCGGGAGTTGGCGGTGATCTTCCCTCGTTGGATGGCTAGATCCGGTGCCGACCTACTGTCGGCTAGCGGAGATTTCTCCAGCCAGCTATTTCCTACCAGCGGGGTACCGCCCCTGCCGGGGCAAACTCTAAACTCGCGACCAGCTCGCGCAGCATCTTGCAGTGCCACAGAATATATACTACACAGAAAAGAAAGGTGAGGGCGGTTTCTTTGATCTTCAGTGAGACATCGAGCAGCGCGGAACGCCATCTTGAAACTGTGCAAAGGAATCGCGAGAGTCAGTACAAAAGCTATTTTCCCTAAAAGAGTTCAATTTTTTTTCTTCCAACTTCTTCAACGGGCAGCGCTAATTGCACTGTTTATTGTGACATATAATTCATTTTTGTATATTATTTTGTTCTTTCAAAAATTACACAAATGTATTTTTTGAATATCTCTCACGCCGTTAATATACACATTTAAAGCGATTTGTAAACATTATTACATTTGTAAGTTCAAGTGTTTTAAATGACTTCAAGTATGGTTTTACGTAAACTCAAAGAGTTTCTGTGAAAAGAGCTTCAATTTCGTATTTTTAGTAATGCTTAAACGATATTTTCTTTAAAACGGTTCCAATCTTTTAAAAATGAAAATTGTCATTTACGACGAGGTTCTATTCTTTAACATTCTTAAAGTAATATTTCGGTTCTACTATTATGAAACTGTAGAACTGAGAAAATTTCGAAAAAAATATACTTTGGACGGAGGTAGATGGCAGCTGGCTAGAGTATGTGCCACATAATATGTGGCAAGTCGATAAACTTTCCCAGACCAAAAACACTTGAAAACTAATTCTAGAAAGTCTGTGCCATTCTGTAGCACAACTAGTTTTGTATTTATAATTCTTTGTCTTTTTATCTCTAATTTTATTAATATTTGCCTATCTACGATATTAATATTTGCTTATAAAAATCAAATGTCCCCCTCATGTTACGTATCTTTTTGTAAGTTATACTCATACCAAATACAACAAGTTGAACCGAAAATAAAAGGCACTTTCATCACTGTTCATCACACAACAAATGCCGGGTCATACAACTGTATACACACTTTCAATATAATAATAATAATATAATAATAATAATAATAATAATAATAATAATAATAATAATAATAATAATAATAATAATAATAATAATGTCTTTATTACTGGCGGGGCTGAGGGCGTAAGGCCTGCTCTTCCACCTAACCACTTAAATATTTACATTAACATAATTACAATTGAGATGTTTGGGCGGAAACAGTGATAACTGACATTTCACGTTACTTACGAAATTGCAACGATCGTATTAGCAACGATCGTATAAGCGGAAGTGTGCTACACATAACTAATGAAACATAAATTATGAATGTATTTTCATTGTCAATTTTCTGGATTCTAAAACTAACATGATACAAAGAGATCCCATGTTTCTTATTTACAAGAGAGCCGTGGTAAGTCGGTAATTTTACTTTCGTAAAATGTCAGAAATTCTCGAATACCCGAGTTCGAGTCCTGACGGCGGCAGGATTTTCGACACTAGCTCTTCAGCTAGGTCGAATTCAGTCACTGTCTGGAGAAGAATTCTAGCGGCCGCCTGCTCTGATCGGTAGTTTTCCGTGGTTTGTCCGATCAACACCAGGCGAAAGCCGGAGCAGTACCCTACTAAACGGGCCACGGACCGGGCGCGATATGTCATTCCTCTTCCTTGTCATATCCTCTCCTCTTACACACACACACTTACACTAACATGCACCACACTACCACATATTCGGGGAGACCGGTCGGGAGCTTAGAGCTTGTCCCGGCTGGGGCGGTGCTCCGCTGGTGGGAGAGTCCTGGGTAGGGAGAAACCCCACCAGCCGACGGTAGGTCGGCGCCGAACCTCACCATCCAGCGGGGAATGATCACCACCACCTGTCAAGAAAAAGAACATGCACTACACTAACTGGACTAATGACCAAAGCAGTTGACGCGCCCGGAAACACGAAAAAATTAATCACTCAATTGTGAACAAATGTAAAGATGGCGAACATGCGCATCATATCAGCGCAGGGATTGTGAATAGCTTTCCTTCCTGTGTCGTACCTATTCTGTGGCGCTGCCTGGAGCTTTCCCCAGACCACTCCGCCCTTCGCGCCCGCCGCTCGCCCCGCTTCCGCTCGCTAATTATCGGCCGTAATCAGCTCGGGGCCGGGGCGGGCGGGCCAGGGGTCTCAAGGCGGCGCTGCGCGGGGGCGGGGACGCGGGCCCCCATCCATCACGCCGAGGTCTCGTTAGACGCGTTGGCGCCTTCCCGCCGCACAACTCGCGCCCCAAGTTTGACGTCCCGCGGCGCCCTCGACGGCCCTGACCCACCGAGGGCTTCTTACCCCAGTTCCTCCGGTGGCCCGCCCGCCCGCCAGCCGGGGCTTACGTGTCTGTTAGCGCGGTGGATCCAGCGAAAGCACCCTCTTATGTAACGCCTTAAGGAAAGGCAAACAACGTGGCCGAAACACTCTTTTTGTTTTCGAGAGTGACAGGCAATACATTTAAAAAGAACTAGAGTTTTTGAGAGTACAGTCGACTCCGGTTATAGTGAACTTCTGGGGTCCAACCTATTTGGTTCACTATATCCGATGATATCAAAATTAAATGAAATTCCTCCACAATTATTGATTTTAGTAATACAAAGAAACAGCAAAATACATTAGCGGCACGAACTGAAAATTTCTATATATTTATTCGTCCTTAAAAAATCAATTATTTTCAAATGTGTGCTTCGTACATTGTTCATTAAATTCTTCTCCAGAGTTTGTGTCTTTTCCATTCTTGATTCTGCATAGCGCTCTGTCTCTAAGTATGGTAATGCAGTCTTGGCATCTTTCAATTCCTCTGGCACTATTGGAACACCATCCCACTCTCCGAAGGCTCTTTCAATCGCCTAATAACATACTAGATCCAATTAATTTCCTGGACTTACTTCCTTCGTTCACTATAGCCGAGGTTCAGGTTCACTATAACTGAATATATTTATGCTTATTTGTAATGTAAGTGAAACGGAACAAGTGCCTTAAGTTTACTACATCCTAGTTCTCTATAACCGGAGTCGACTGTATTTCAAATCCTAATTTAATGTTTGTTTTCATTTCATGGTTTCTCTTTTCAGAAATCTTCCCTTTCATGTTTGACATTACATCGACACTCCGATCCCCTAAAGACCGATGTTTTCTGATCTCCGAAGTAGGGCTTATGTTTGTTAGTGCGAGTAAATCCAACGAAAATGCCCTCTCTTTAACGTAACGTAAGGAAATTCAAAATTGCATTGTTTGTTTATTTATTTCACGTCAAAAAGCTGTTAAAAACCGCATGACATTCTATGGAGTGAAGTCTATTCGTGATTACCATAAATATGGTAGCCAAAAGACAAATTTTTTTTTTACAGAGCGATATACAGTATATTTAGATAAAAACTAGAGTTTTTCAGAGTGTTTCGAATCCTAATTTAATATTTGAGTTACATCGTTTCTCTTTTCTGGGAAATTCTTTTCCATGTTTGACATTACACCGACGCTCCGATCCCCCAAATTCGGGTTACCCAGTTTCTTCTGGTCTCCGAACTAAGGTTTATGTGTATATTACCATCGATGGATCCACGAAAAGTACCGTCCGAGAGAACATTTCAAATCGATTAGGTGAAATATCTTTACCATACACTACTTGGTTTTATTTTGAGACAGGGCATTTCAATCCCGAAAGTAATATGAGGCTTGAAAACTGGATGCTTTTGAATTCTAATTTTATGTTTTTTACTTCATTCTCTTTCCTGAATTCATGTTTATATGGGTGATTTCTTTTCGTCGTTCGCAATTGGCAAACATGTCTTTACAATTTACGTTCAGTTACGTTTTGTAGATGTTAAGTAGACAATACCACTGAATTTTATTTCAATAATAATTAATTCAATTTAACGAAAGACGATTCGAAATGATGCAAAGGGAAAATTTATGGTTTGCTGTTATGACGATCTGTTTATGAATAATATCACAACCACTCTACAAACAAATTGACGGTTGTTACAATATTGTTTTGTGATTACTGTACGAAACTGCAGTTTACTTAGTTCGACTTCTTTTTTTGGGCGAAATGAAAAAACCAATATTTTGTATCTTTCTCACGTACGCACATTTGACATTTTCTTTCATCTTCCGGAGTCAAAATATGAATTGATAATTATGACTAAATTATCGAAATTATGAAAATGTTAACTGTTTTACTCATTTGAAATATGTTTTCTGTTGTGTTCGTAATCATCTCCAATTTCTTTAGTGAATGAATGACATGAATCATTACTATTTTTTAAAAATATTGTAACAGAATATCTTCTCATTTCGAATTCTACTCGTAGAGCTAGAATATATTTTATGACTATTGTCAAGATACAAATGCTATGTTTTCAACAGTAATTTCAAAAAGAACATTAACATTACTTGGGTCTGCATCTTGAAAAATATCAACTTACATTGCAACACTAGTGAAATATTTTACAGCGTGATTCTTTTAGTAGTAGGTCCAGCTTGAGGGGAAAGAAGTCTGTTGGAGATATTCAAAAACGCACACGAAGTTCATCAACTCACCACAAGGCGTCTAAGGGCGCAAAATAAATGAGATAAGATGGAACTATTCAGGATTAACAAAAGGAGCGGGATTTTAAAAATTTAATCTGTGTATGAGGCCGCTTCACATTGAGAGCGAAGCCAAGTTTGTAATTAAAGTTTAGGATCACCACCGCTAGATCAGAGCTTAAAAACTCTTCCTTCCTGCTTCCTTCCCTGAGGGTGTTCGCGATCTCCTTAAGGCATCAATCTTCCTCTCTCTCTCTCTCTCTCTCAGACCACCGCAGAATTCGCGAATTAACAATAACACTCCTTATCTCCAGCCGCCCTCTAACTTCTAGGATAATCTGTCAACTTGCTCTGTGTTTCTGCCTTTCCTTTCTCCTTTGAGGTTCTGCCTTTCTCTCTGCGAGAAGACGTTGCTAATCTTCTTTCTCTTTTGGTGGGTATCTCATTAAAATTTGCGAGCTAATTTCGGCTTGAACTACCTCTCACCTTCTTTTCTCTAAATATTTCAAGTTAACGGGTCCCAAGTTCTGAAATGCGTGGGTATGATGTGTAAGACACTTTCACTTAGTGAAGGAAGAGATAATAGAAATATTACTTCACACTTAAGAAGTCAAAATTGCACCAAAATGCACATAATTTACAATGCATAATTTACTCAAAGGTAAATTGACAATATTGAAACATAACGTGATGCATTTACCTTGTTTGTATTGCATGAAATTGTCCATTGCGAAGGAAGTTTTCTTTTCACAATAAAAACATTACATTTTATTTGATAATTTTCATATCAACGAATTTTATAATTATAATTTGTTGAAATAGTCACTCACTTTTAAAAATTGAAAAAGTATGATGTAACTTAACTTCTGATAAACAAAACAATTGTTGCATTTGAACTTCAACATTTTGTGTAATGAATCGTTAAATGATTGGGTATAAGGAAACAAAAATACTATTAAATGTTTCTAGCAGATCAAGCATACAATGTTTCAGGGATTTTTAAGTTCATTTATGATAATTACATAGGTAATATTCCAGTATCTAATCTGCAGGTAAATAATATTTCCTGAAATTTAAAAGAATACTTTAAGTTTGCTTTATGAACAAGTAGCAAACAATTTAAAGAGAAGTGGATTGAATAGGGAAAAATAATTATTTACATTTGTTGGAATGGAAAATGTTTTACTAAAATTACAGGAAAATGACTGTTAAACACACGTAAGATTCATTACATAAAATTGAAGTAACATTTTTGCTGTAAGAGTAACGTATATACAATAGTACTATTGTTTCTTCTCTTTAAACTGTAATGCTTTCATAAGTTTTCTGTTACTCAAGAAATGGAAACTAACTTATAAAGAAATGGCTTAACCCGGAATTATGATACACATATGTAATTTACGGAATAAAAGATTACAAGATGATGTTGAAAAAGTCTAAAACTCGAATAACTTTGTACGTTAGGTTTCGCTCACTCAAATATTTAAGCCTCTTAAAACCCGAGTGGCGTAACTCGTTTTCAATTAGATTGGTAATCATGTTTAACTGACATTCAATGCCTATTTGTATGCTAGAGATATTACACCTCTTGAACCCGATTATCAACCTAATTGAAAATGAAATTAAACCACTTGGGCTTTAAACGTCTCATTTATACACTATTGTTACTCATGACGTTCTTGTTATTAAATTTTAACAATTATTTAATTAATAGTTTGATCTAATCTTACATAACCTGCAAAATATAAATCAACCTCTATGACTTTGAGTATTCTTGTGAGATTTTTGAAATTTTGGTATGTGATTTATTTATTTAGTCAAAAACAGTCAAAAAATGTCTGTGACGTATGGGGGAGAAAATCATCTACGCACGCTTTCTTGAGTTTCAGAATCCCTTCCCAACAATTTAACTATTAATAGTTGGAAGATGAAATATAATAGTAATAATAATAATAATAATAATAATAATAATAATAATAATAATAATAAATTTAAAAAAGCGAGAGATTAACATTTCAAAAACTAGATATTTTCGTTGCCAAATTATAGAAAACTTATTTTGATTAATACGTGATTAGAACTTTCAACGAAAACGGTGGGGAATGGAGGCCACGTCTCCCATGCGTTCTTTGCGCATCAACTGCTACCAACTCTTCCAAGAAAACGTATTTCTCGCGGCGAGAAGGGCGACACAGTCAAGGTACAGCGCCCTTGTGGAGTGCACGTCATCTTCATCGCCACCTCAGAATTCGGAAGTTTTCAGGCATAAATATTCTAGATTAATTACGGCGGCCGTGACGCTGCAGTTTTATGGAAAGCCGCGCGGGGGGAGGGGGAGGAAGGGGGCGGGGCCGCAGAGCCGCTAAATAATGCACGCGTCGTTTGCGTTTCATTAAGGCCCGTCCCGCAGCGCGGCATATTTTCGGATTACGCTGAAGAGATCGCGTTCGTAGCGTGCTTGGTGGCAGATGGTGGAGACAGTGGACGTGATGGTAGTGGTGGTGATGGTGTCGGTGGAGGTAAGAGTGATTGTGGTAGTGTTGGTACTTGAGAAGGTAATTGTGGTGTTCACGATGGTGATAGTATTGGCGAGAGTGATTGTATTGTTGTTGGTGGTGGTGGTGAAGGTCGTGGAAATGATAGTGATGGTGGTACGATCGGTGAAGAGTACGCGACGGCAACTGTGGAATTGTCTGTGACGCAGATGTCGAAACTGAAAGTGTTTTTGCGAGCGGAGAGCCAAGAAAATCACGTGGACTGAGTTTGAACGTTGACACAGGCTCGATCCTGGAGGCGCCGTTCGATGCATGGAAATGTACCCTTTACCTCACAAAAATTGGGCGGCAAAATTCTATCTTCCTAATCGCGCCGACAAACGTGGACACCCCGTGGCCATGGGGAGGGACGCGTTGACCAATCGCTTGAAGGTAAAACCACAGTTGTCTGCAGCAATTCTGGATGGAGAACCTCGCTCAGAAATATTTTTTCGTCGTGGCGTACGCGCAGGCAAAATCTCTCCTGCGGCAGGGAAATATGACGATATTTCCGCCTCGTACGTAAACGAACTAGTCCCCTTTCCCTGAGACAGCGTCCTTTCTACCCCTTGGGATGTTGCACCAATCACAGACAACTGTGGTTCTACCTTCTAGCGATTGGTCAACGCGTTGCGTTGCTTCAAAGCCAATTGAAGACTAAATAGGAGACGCTGGATGCGTTGAATACGAAGACGGAAATGTTGAGTGATAATGACGGAAGTTGAGGGAAGCGTTGACAAAGGTACTGAGTGAAGCGTTAGCGAAACTGTTGAGAGGAGTGATGACGATGGTGTTGAGAGAAGAGTTGACAGTAGTGTTGAGAGAAGCGAGGAGGCACTGCCGGAAAAATTAACTTAGGCACTTTCAGGAATGTAGTCTAAGGCATTGGAGAAGGGGGGGGGTCGGAAGATTTGACGACGTCGAATTTGGAGATGTTGATGTAGATGTTGTTGAGGTATTGACGGAGGTGTGGGGGGGGGCGTGGCGTTGGCGAAGAAGCAGGCGTTGGAAGACCGAGGCGTTGGAGGTGCCGGCGTGTTGCTAACGAAACTGGAGGTGAAGGCTTCTGAAATGTTAGTGGAAGCGTTCACAAAGTCGTTGGTGGGGTTCACAAAGGTGTTGGGGGAGTTGGCGGAGGAGTTGGTGCGTTGGCGATGGTGTTGACGAAGGCGGCGATGGTGCTCTTGGGCGACGCAGTGAGCAGAGTGGTGGTGCATTATTGAAGCCGTTGCTCGTAGCTCTGCGAGGCACGCGGGGCGCCGCTGTGGAGCTGCACCAACTCGACAGAGCCGCTTTGCGAACACAAGTTGCGAGAGCCGGCGCGATGTGCGGAGCAGTGCGCTATTCAGGGTTCCCCTAAGGGTTTTTAGGTAGTGTTGGCCGAGGGAAGTGTTCGCGAACTGTAGGTTTATGCTCTCTTTTTTACATTAATTTGTTCGCCCTTATCGGAAATATTGATTGATTGATTTTTTCGTGTTTCCGGGCGCGTCAACTACTTTGGTCATTAGTCCCGTTAGTGTAGTGCATGTTTTTTAATTGGGTGATGGCTGTGATCTTCCCCCACTGGATGGCGAGATTCGGCGCCGGCCTACCGTCGGCTAGTGGGGTTTACCCCTAACCAGGACTCTCCCACCAGCGGGGCACCGCCCCAGCCGGGACAAGCTCTAAGCTCCCGACCGGCCTCCCGGAATATGTGGTAGTGTAGTGCATGTTAGTGTAAGTGTGTGTGTGTGTGTGTGTAAGGGTAGAGGATAGGACAAGGAAGAGGAACGAAAGATCGCGCGGGGTCCGTGGCCCGTTTGTTAGGGTACTGCTCCGGCATTCGCCTGGTGTTAATCGGAGAAACCACGGAAACTACCGATCAGAGCAGCCGGCCGGTAGAATTCTCCTCCAGACAGCGACTGAATTCGACCTAGCTGAAAAGGATATCGGAAATAAATGGTATTAATTGTTGTGCTATTGTGGTGAAAGTGCTGACATGATTTTTATTATATGATGTAATGGGAGAATGGGAGGCAGGGGAAATATCAAGACGACAGTCGTTGTGTACCAGTTCCAATTTCACAACACAACTCCATAAGATAGATTGGAAATGAATTGAATCTTACGACAACATTCAATACGAAATTCTTTCATGCGTATTTATATGCATCTATATTATTAGAGTGCCACAAGACGAGCGATTCGAGTGGCTCGAGCGTCTCAGACTCGAGTGCGTAAGTTGGAGCGTCCTGCGCTCGTGTGACTTGAATCGCAGAACAGAACGTTGGCCCCCCGCTTCCCCTCTACACGAAGGATAGGAGACATTTGATTTGTGATACCATGACAAAACATACGAACTATCCATGTACCCAAGAAACATAAACTTTCAGGATAATAATCCATTTATGCTACATTTAAAACGTATGAAAGATTAATGGGTAATGCGTACGTAATTGTGTAATATTATTCACATTTCTTTTAAAAACTAAGTAAAATTAATTATTTCAAAATTAATACGATTGTGTTACTTTGCCATAATCTGTTGCTAGGAGTGTTTCTTATCTATCGTAACACCTACACCAATATACAGTATTTATACTACCCTATTAGCAAATGAATCGTAACCATGAATTGCGTGGAACACAAATGATTTATCATTACGCTACGTCTAAGTTCTTGATCTTTATATCAACATTTCTTTATAATTTTATGAACAGAATCTTGAAATTAATATCTTTTTACGTTTAAATCTTGTTAAGAGTTTTCCGTGGCACCCTGAAATTACTAAGGGGGCGGTTACACAATTATTGCAACGATGCATTTGTGATCGCGTTACTTGTTTCCTTTATGACTAATTTCTTAAATCAAATATTTTTTGGATCTTTCTCCCGAATGTCTATTTTGTTCATTGTCGATTCTAAAAAGCCGTATTGGGTTACTGATATTTTTATCACAGTAGGATGAGTGCTATTGTTCTTACATTCTCAATGCTGAGTAGAGTTTGCAAAGCACAAACATTATACAAATTGGTTCTAACGAAATTCAATTTAAACCAGAGTTTGGCCATTTTGTAATTACAATCACTGGAAATGTAATCAGGTCGCTTGTTAATTCAACCCAAACCTTCCTATTTAGTGCTAGTATTAAATACTTTAAAATTGTGTATTGTTTAATTGTTTGTTAGTGAGAATAAATAATGTACAGTTCGATGCTTTGTAAATATCTATTACAAAAATATATAAAGGAATGAGGGAACAGTAAGTATATTTAAGCAATAATACTGATTGAGATTTCTCAGAAAATACTCCTTGCCATCGCGTAGAGTAAACTTATTTTGCTCTGTGCATAGATGCGTCCTCTTTCTACAATGCTTTTTGTCAAATACCGGAGTTCGGATTCTAGATATCGTATTAAAATGAACAAAAATAATATTTAATGGTCTAAACGATTAATATACCATATTTCCAAGTGTTCTATACGAAATATTAGTTAATATATATTGATTCATGTTACTTAAACATCTCTTGAAGTAGTGCAAGCTCAAAACATCACAATTATCCAACCTTTTACCTTCAATTTGCATTTTACGAAAACAAACTTGTAGTTAGAATAGATATCGTTCTACACCATGCAATTCCATTCAGGCTTTTCAGGCTAACGAGAACAAAAATCATTTTCACGAATACTACACCATTTTGCTACGAAAATTGAAAACATCGGTTTCCTGAAAGGTGGTAAGTTCTGTCTCTTACTCCTTGAACCTATCTCAAAAACCGCGAGTTCGAATCTCGTCCCGGAATCTTTCAAGTTTTCTCACGCAGTGTCTTGCTCGCTGCTCTGTCCCTACACGAGGATCTCCAGAGTGTGATAGTGGTGTACATCGCCTTCAGTACATCGCGATGCAATGTAGTGAGTTGGTGACTTCAGCGGGAAAATCTGTTAAACACAAGTGGTACTGTCTTGCTCTTAGTGTTAATACTTAACTACTCATATGAAAACATATTGCATGACATTTAAATATCTACAATGGAGGAATATATCCCATTGAGAGCGATATGTCTGGCTTTATTATTGGTGGTGATATAGAGATTTAAATCATATTTGAACTTTTGCAATTTTCTAATTTTCAGATGTTTTAATGAAAATCGAAACTATACCATATTTATAATTATCTATTCCTTTATTCGGGCAAAATGTTAAAAGAAACAAGTTGAACACTTTTCTCAGAAAAAATGAGAATGGCAGAAAAGCCTCTTGTAAAGTATCCTCCCAATTAAAATATATTAATTATCCTCAGAACGGTACAACTAGATATTACTCCTAATGTGTTTACTAAGTTTTAGCTCAAAAACTTTTAATCTAACCGTGATGCGTCACACATACTTCTATCTGTCCTTCCGCCCATCCATCCAGACAGATAGGCAAGGCAAACAGACAGTTCCCCGATTTTCAGGTTCGAAATAGCGTATATGTTCTTGCCACCAACCCCAATCTTAGCAGTCTTTGGAGCAACACAACCTTAATTTTGACGTGTGTTCAAAGTTACCGCTTAAATTAGAATAAACACAGTTTATACGACCAAACATTTGAGATTACCTTTTTCAGGCCATTTTTGTTCTTTCCATTTCTATACTATAGCTTAGGGAGGAACAGTAAAAAACCATATGAAAGAATTGTTGTACATCAGAATTACTCAGCTGTATGTAACCAAAATTAGGAGTATATTTTGTTTGTAGAAATAAAATGTTTCCAGTCGATTTTAACAGAAATCAATGACTACATTCGATTGATTGATTGATTTTTTCGTGTTTACGGGCGCGTCAACTGCTTTGGTCATTAGTCCCGTTAGTGTAGTGCATGCTTTTTTTCTCGCGAGATGGCGGTGATCTTCCCCCGTTGCATGGCGAGATCCGGCGCCGACCTACCGTCGGCTAGTGGGGTTTCCCCCTAACCAGGACTCTTCCACCGGCGGGCACCGCCCCAGCCGGGACAAGCTCTAAGCCCCCGACCGGTCTCCCGGAATATGTGGTAGTGTAGTGCGTGTTAGTGTATGTGTGTGTGTGTGTGTGTGTGTGTGTGTGTGTAAAGGGAGAGGATAGGACAAGGAAGAGGAAGGAAAGATCGCGCGCGGTCCGTGTACCGTTTGTTAGGGTACTGCTCTACGATTCGCCTGGTGTTGATCGGAGAAACCTCGGAAAACTACCGATCAGAGCAGTCGGCCGCTAGAATTCTCCTCCATACTACATTCGACACCGTCCGAAATTAAACCCAATCACGTACGATGAGAATCCCTTCGAAGCACACAGAATAAAAGAAGCCTGCGTAGAGCGCGTATCTCTGCAGTTCTCAATTGAGTGCTTTTTGCTCCACCCAGGGCGCTGCTTTTATTTCCGTCTTTTTCTTCCGTCCTCCTTAGGTTCTTCTTAGAAGCTTGATGTTCGAACCCGTTTGAATCGGAGAGCAGAGATAAAATCGCTTTCCGTTAATCCGCGTTCTTTGTTGGAAGTGATCTGTGGAGCTTCAAACCGCCACCGAGGAACTATCGAGCGTGGAGAGTAAAGGAGGTCGATGGCGTTTGATCTAGCTGAGAGTGCGGATCCTTTTTAATCAGATTGAAAAAGACACCTTCCCCCTAGTATACGAGGTCTCACCAAAACTGGTAACTCATTCTCATGCTTATATTACGCTTGTTAACCCTATGTGAAGTAGGTATGGTAGTCCTTGCTCCAACAACGTTTAAACCTTTTAATCTATTGAGAATACCCTTTTTTGTTTGCAAAACTCTCGCAGTGTTTTTGTTACAGCGTTTTGAAACACATATTACTGTATTCTCGAAAATCCTATTTTAATTACATAATCAAACATCACACGTAATGATAATTTTCAGTTTTGAAATAACATTCTCCGTTTTCGTATCTTTTCTGAAACTGGTGCTGGCGACACCAATTTATTGTAAGATAATCATCCTTTAAGGGGGCCGTACCCTCAGCCAAACAACAGTAAAGATCAATGGCCCCCAATGAAGAGTTCACTGTTATATGCTTTGGCACTTAATGTGTTGTTATTAAGTAGGAAGAAATATGATTGGTTGAAAATTGTAAAGGAGTTCATTAATACGTATTTTAACAATAAAATATTACAACTTTCGTTTTGATTCTTTATGTACTACGCACATTCTTAATAGAGAAATTGAATTTTGTATAAATTTCTCAGGTGATTGGCGAGACAAGTGGTGGTGGTTCAGTTCCTCTATCGGAACTCCCCAACTTCCGCCCATCCCGCGTCTCCAAGCACGCAGGCTCCGCGCAATATCTGGCTCCGACGTTGCGTAACTTGAGCAATCTAGCTGAAAGTGATGTTCCGGGGACGGCCGCTGCGCGCGCTCTGAAAATCCACCGTCCTACGCGATGCCCTCCCACGCACCTGTTGCGGCCCACGCCGAGCCTCGCTGCCGCCAGCGCCCTCCGCATCCGCCCCCACCATCCCCACCCCCGCTATGTATCTGAATTTCACAGCAACGATAGCATGTAGTTGGAATGAACGTGGTTGATGGAAACAGGACAGTCGTAATGAAGGTCCTCGCCCATCTGGGTAACGCGCCGCGACGAGAGCTGTGATGTTTTAATCCATCTAATCGTGGTCTTCTTCAGGGCTGGAATACGCTTATGCGCGTGATGTACATGAATCCTCCGTGTAGAGGTGAGTAAAATACACTCATAGGCCAGAGAAATGTGAAGGCTCTAGTCTGTCCGGGTGACGCCGCGACAAGGGCAGTGATACCAACGTTTCGACAATCATATTGTGGTCGTTTTCTGTGCTGGAGTGTGCTTATTTGTGTAATGTATATGAATCCTCCCTGTAGAGGTGAGTAAATGCAGTCGTAGGGTTCTGTGGCGAGAGAAATGTGAAGGCTCTCGGCTGTCCGGGTGAGGCCGCAGCGAGGGCAGTGAGGCCAACGTTTGCACTCTAGCCCTCAAGAATACCACGATATGATTGTCGAAACTTCGGAGTTACTCCCCTCGACACAGTATCACTGAACAGCCGAGAGCCTTCAAATGACTCTGACCGCGGGAGCTTACGATTGCAGGACAATACGACGCTGAACTAATCTTGATCAAGTGAATCTCATGCGGGGTTATGTAATAAAAGTTTCCACAATGCTGCATTAAATTGAATACTTGTTTGGGCCTTTTTCCACTCTCTCCTTGTAAGCAGTATGCAGGAATCCGTTTGCTGCGAATAAGTTTTTTCTCGATGGGTGATCTGATAGTCGTATCGCGCCGCCCCTCCTACAAAGGTAGTCTCACGCATTCGGGAATTCGCCTAGTAGCGAGCAACGACTCGTCCAAACTCGTGTAGAGGGGATGAGCGGTTTCTATTTGCCGAGTGTCAGACACTCGGTGATCGCTCTGTCCGCAGCCTGTCGCTTTTTTGAGACATCAAAGAGAGCGAACATTTGCCGAGCGCTTTGCTACTCGGAATTGTGCCAGCTGACGTTTGTTACTTGCCGAATGTCAAATTGTGTTGCAATCTTAACGATTCATGGGATCATACAGAAGACTCAAAATTATATTAGTCCCGTTTCCACTATCATTTCTGCTCACAGTTGAAATTCGTTATCGGCAACCTTTATTTTCTTTCTACTTTTACTCCATTAACAATATTAATTGTTAATTATTCTACTTTGACATTGCAATTGCATGTAATACGACCTGCTTAAGCCAGTTCAACTCTATGTGACCAATTACATTAACAATACTTTTCTTTGTAATTAAACCAACAACAACTGGTTATCTAGGTGACTCAAAGCCTACTGTTTGCAAGAAGGGATCTTATCCACAGATATATAGAACACACATTGACAATGCCAATGCTGGACGTTGGGGTAGGGTTGAAGACAAGAAAGTGTTCGTCACACTATCCTACTATCACCTCTTTTGATGGGTTGTACATAAGTGCAAGGCCATTGAGTTGTGTTCTCATATTTCTTTAGACGTTATGCGTAAGAATCGTAAGAAGAGACACTTGTTTGATAGATACGTGTGGTTTTAATCCTATTAAACCTCCTTTAGCGTATTGCCTTTAGGATAGTCTCTACATTTGTAAGCATTGCACTTTCATAAACTCAATTGTGTTGGAATACTTGTTATACACATTTTTAAGCTCTACAGAAAAACACTTAGACTTCGTTAAAACTATATAAATTAGTTGAATCATTCAGTAGTTGAAAGTACAATTAGATGCATGAACTACTCAAACAATTGATGGTGCAGGTAATCTGCCAAGCTCATCCTCAGTAATATCACGCAGTGAATGAAGAAACTTACCTCGGCCAATAACGTTTTTCAGCCAATAACAACACGCATACACATGTACTTGCCCAACGCTATCAATACTAGAGTATGTAAGTAAGTGTTGATGGTGTTGACTTGACACACATGTTATTTGTGACCATTGGTCGAAAATTGTTCAAACAACTCTCCCAATAACCGCGCGGTGACGCTAGAGATCAGTTTTGTCAATTCGCTGCCGATACTTTCGTACATACCACCACCATCATCAGTATCCAATTCAGCCATCCTCCCATGAAGCAACACAGCCTTCAATTAAATTCAATGCTGCCTTATTTTCCGTGGCAAGGCTATGATGCCTTCTCTTCCGCCTGACTACGCAAATTCCGCTGTGCTCCATTCACTGTCTGGCAGAAAAAGGTGGTTTCACTCGATGATGAAACAGGCGTTTTGAATTTTGTTTAGAGGTGTTCATTTAAGCTTGAGGTTGCACTAAATCTACAACATGGGACAGGCGGCTTTACTCCCCCCCCCCCGAAGGTAGGCATACGAAGAATTTTTTCACCCTTAAAAATCCTCGGCTTCGGTTGGCGAACTTGGGTATAACAATCCGATATGTCAACCGTTACACCACTGAAAATATGAAGTCAATGGTTGCGCGCGCTGTCATCTTATCTTATTTCGTCTGGCTTCACTTGTATGGATAGCACTTACAATCTAGTTCTATACGTATGCTAGCTTATCTAAATTAAGCAAGTTGCACTCCGCCTCCAACACCGCGTTCGTTGCCCAACGCTCCGCCATCTATTTTCCTCTCCGCCAGCCCCCTCCTGAACTCTCCATCTACGTGCTTCTTTTCCTTCACAGGTACTTAGATTATAATACTATAATCACAATATTATACATTATATAATCACAGTATTATAATATTGTATAAACTTACAAATACGAGAAGGTACGGACTATTGTAGCTCTACTTTTCGATTTTTTTTCCTGAACGTACCCTGCTTCTATTCCATCTCATCCGCATTCCACCTTTGATTTAGAGCCATTACTCCATTAAAAGATATAACCACCGGTAAGCAATATACATCTCAGGAGAACAGCCAGGAGCGTAAAGCTTATATCGACTGGGACGGTATCCCGCTGTTGAGAGATACCTTGTTAGGAAAATCATCGCAAGCCGACCTATATCGGCGCCGGATTTCGCCAGCGGGTGAAGATCACCGCCACCTCCCATGATAAAAACATTCACTACACTTATGGAACCGATGACTTAGCAGTTGGTATCAATTAATCCAGAGTTTAATTTCATGGAAGTAAATTAGTGCAGCGATTTTGTTTCGATGCTATTTCAATAAAATATCTCGCAACCAAGTCTACTGCGGAACGGAGAGGATGTGTTATTTTCTGCAAGGTTGACACAATAACCCCAGAAATTATTTCCTTCCGATCCCTGTCTCATACTTTAAATTGACCCATCCCTAAATTTACACCAAGCGGGACAAGAGAGTTTTTTATAATCTTCTTTTTCGATTTCCTCCTCTTCATCTCACTTATATTTCACCCTGTGCTAACATCCCTTGCCTCCCAGTCACGTACTTGCACTTTCACCACCGTGGTCGCCGACACCCCCCCCTCCAACCCCATAATAAATATTAAACATAATGGGATCCGAGAAGAGGGCCAGATGATGGCCCTGGGAATGGAAATAAAAGGATTACGTGAATTAAAGGAAGTGGCTGCGGAAATGAGAAACGTAAATAGAAAGTCCTTAATAGCGCCCGCCCGAACATAAACAATGGGGTTTACGTCCGCTCTCTGCTGCTTGCCTTTCGTTCTGCGACTTTTCGTAGGAAGGAACGAAATGAAATTACACGCGGAGAGAGTTCACGTTTGCGTTTATGTACGGAATCTCGTACCTGAAGATGTCGTTGTGACCTCCGTGGCATGAATTCTGTGCTACAAAGCACAGTATCTTCACTTGGTAGGACCGTGTCGTCGCTAACGAAGGATGTTTTGTTGATTGTCTGCATGTTATAAGGTGCATAGAAGTGGCGAAATTGGTACTTTGTTGAAGCACAACGATAGACAATTTCTGTGAAATTGTGAATGAATGATGCCTAGAAAACTGCCTAGAGATGTGGGGACGATTTTTATTTGTTTAACGATCTATCTGTATGAAACAGGTTTCCTACACGACTGTTCAAAACCTCTAAATCGATTTAATAGGTTAATAATAATAATAATAATAATAATAATAATAATAATAATAATAATAGTAATAATAATAATTTAAGACACAAATTACTTCAAAGGTTATTGTCAATAATTACGCTAATAAATCTAAATGTAAACATTTATGCGTGTATTAGATTTATTTTATGATTTGTTGTTGATATTTATTTTATTGATGGTTATTACTTTTGATAATTTTTTTGCTAGATCGAACATGCTAAGTGCTCATAGAGATATCCAATTTAATATTACTTGGCGTAATGGCTTATTGAAATGAATTTTAGCGCATTGTGAAGATATTGTAATGTGTTGCAACTTGCCACTGGACAAAAGTTCACTTCCAAGAAATAATTGTTTTATCTTTTCTAACTTTATTGCAAATCTCTCATGGTGTCGTTTCTGTCTTTCCATTGTACTTGTCATTTCCTCTCGTTTGTCTCCTCATTATGCTGTCTTGTCATTTCCCCCAGTCGCTCGTCTGCTCGGTTGTTCGCAGGTTGGAGGTTCCCGTCGGAGGCGATGCATATCTAATTTCGTTGCTGCTGATTATGTGGCTGCGAGCTCTTGCAGGTGCTTCTCCTCGCAGGTGCTCGGCTGCGTCAGACTCCTGCAGTCGCCTCCACCTCCGCTTCCGCCCCCGCTCCCGCTCCCGCTCCCGGCCCCGGCCCCCGGCCCTCGGGCCCCGGGCCCCGGCCCCCAACCCCGGCCCCCAACCCCGGCCCCCAACCCCGGCCCCCAACCCCGGCTCGCAACCCCGGCCCCCAACCCCGGCCCCCAACCCCGGCCCCCAACCCCGGCCCCCAACCCCGGCCCCCAACCCCGGCCCCCAACCCCGGCCCCCGGCTTCCAACCCCGGCCCCGGCCCCCAACCCCGACCCCCACCCCGGCCCCCACCCCCGCCCCGCCAACGCTCTATATCTACCTCGCTGCGTTTCGCGCTTCCAAGGACTCAGCGCTTCACCTCAGCGCTTGAGGGAGGGGCGTTTCCTTCCACTTCACCTTCACCCTCACTTACAACATCACCTTCATCTCTTACCTGCACCTCGTCAGCCAACGTGTAGGTCGGCACGGGACTTCACGTTCGAACTTGGCAGGAACGCCGTCACCTCCAGCGAAATAGCATGCACTACACTTAGCGAACTAAATGAAAGAATAATTACCTACACACTTATCCCCATTCCCATCTACATGTCGACAATGTCACTTACGGAGGCAGCCTTGTGATAATCAGGAAATACTTTGGCTGGGAGTGGATGTGGCTAATTGTGTCATGGAAGATACTATGTGTAAACTACTTTATATCTACTCTTTTTATTTGTATGTGAGAGGTATCAGGTAAACCAGAGGAGATGCATTGAAGTTCATGATTTGAGAATGTGCTGGACACTAACCGCTATATCCAACACGCTATGCGATTTCATTGGCATTGTTTTTAAGATGTTAAAGTGAAACCAAGAGTACTTTTTCTCTTTCACATATTCTTGATGTTTCCTGTACGTGTGATCACACGTTTTGCAAATAATTACTGTTCAGTAAAGTCATTTTGTATAATCACTTTCTACATACATTAAACGGCTGTACGGAGCTACATCACTATCATCGAAATCTACCACCTGAAATATATTTCAGTGTCTTTACCAGGTCGCTTTTCAGCCTGATGGCAATATTATTTTTCCCGTGATGCTGCTATTTTATATGGCATAATTTTTCAAGATCCCTTACATTATTCTGTATACTTATTATTGAAGTTTGAGACGGCAATTTTTATACAATTATTGCAATTATTTAAGCAATAGCATTTAGTGTGATATCCTTAATTTTGATAATAATAATAATAATAATAATAATAATAATAATAATAATAATGTGTACGTACAATGGGAGGAAAAATATCACTTTTGTATCTTGATCAATGAAAGAACAGTAATCATAAGTTTCGCTATGATTTGACACGTCGTTTCATCATCACACCCTGTCGATTGGCCTTCTTTATACTTTCGTTTATAGAAATCCACAAGTGAATTCCCTCTTCTCACCCAGTCTCATTTCCCACTCAACCTCATATCTTCTCGCGGCAGATCCTACACATTGAGTCTCACTCTGTCTTTTCCACTTTGGTATTCTGGAAGATTCTCCCGTTCGCCTCTGCCACCGCGCGCTCTCAGCTCCACCGCCTCCGCCAACGCCTCCGCCGCCGCATTCTCCGCTGCATCCGCCGTCGCTGCAGCCGCCGCCTCCCACGCCGCTTCCCGCCGCCGCCGCCACCTCCGAAGCCACGGCCTCCGCCGCCGCCTCCGCCGCCGCCTCCGCCACTGCCTCTTCCGCCGCCTCCAAAGCCGCCGCTGCCGGCGCTGCCTTCCATGCCGCTTCTCCGCCACCATCTCCGCCGCCGCCACCACCGCCGCTGCCACCGCACCTCCCCCTCCTCCTCCTCCCCCCCAACCGCGTTCGCCACCAACTCCGCCGCCGCCGCCGCCGCCAACTCCGCCGCCGCCTCCACAGCCTCCGCCTCCGTCGACGCTGCCTCCCACGCCGCTTCTCCGCCACCGTCTCCGCCGCCGCCTCCTCCGCCGTCTCCGCCGCCGCTGCCGCCTCCAAACCCGCCGCCGCCGCTGCTCTTCCACCTCCTCCTCCTCCTCCTTCGCCGCCGCCGTCGCAGCCTCCACAGCCGCCGACACCACCCCCACAGCCGCCGCTCATCCCTCTCCTCCTCTTCCACCGCCGCCTCCGTCTCCGCCACCGCCTCTACAGCCGCCGCCTCCGTCGTCGCTGCCTCCCACGCCGCTTCCCCGCTGCCACCACCTCCGCCGCCACGGCCTCCGCCGCCGCCCCCGCCTTCAAAGCCGCCGCCGCTGCCTCCCACGCCGCTTCTCCGCCACCGTCTCCCCTGCCGCCGCCGCCACCGCCGCCGCCGCTCCTCCCCCTCCTCCTCCTCCTCCTCCTCCTCCTCCTCCTCCTCCTCCTCTTCCACCGCCTCCGCCGACTCCGCCGCCGCCGCCTCCACAGCCACCGCCTCCGTCGACGCTACTTTCCACGCCGCTTCCCCGCCACCGCCTCCGCCGCCTGTGACGTAATGGATGCGCGGGAACGCTGCCAGGGCGCGTCACCTGCCGTGCGTCGGCGCCGTCGCAGCCGCCTGCGAAGCGCGTTCCGCCGCGCGCCTTATTGTTTTCTCAATCGGCGGCGCCCCTCACCGCGCCTGGCGGCCTGCGAAAGGCGGCCTGCAGACAGGGAACCTCGATGAAGTTCTAGTGCTCCTTTCAACATGTATGTGCCCAAAGGAATTAGTAGCTTGGAGAGCACAGGAGCGGATAGTCCCATGCTGCTATTTATTTCCCACAATCAGATTTTAAACACGTAAATCTACTCTGAAATTCAGGACTTTGACAATAATACATAGGGATTGTATGAACTAGTGAAAAACCAAAATCAAATATTTTTTCACGACTGGGAGAAAATGTGACAAAATTCTAAGATTATTACAAATAATCAGACTGACTCATTTCTATAAGTCCAACATGTTCATTTTTTCCCCTATCTGTATTATATCATTTTTTTAAGTGTTTTCTGTACCCAGCCAGAAATTTTCCAGTTCAAAAAAATATTTTTTTTGAAGAATGATATCATATTTCCGTTTCTTCCTTGCATTACATTTTTTGTAGTATAATTAACTACTAAATTAATGTAAATGAATGTAAAATAATGTTTAAAAAAATAATGAACTTTCTCCTTTAAATCTACTTAACATGTTAATATGACTGCAGAAATTGATTGAGTTTATGCAGATTATTTTTTTACATGGATACTTCTAATATTAAAAGCAAATTATACGTGCACTTTTCCAGTTCTGGAAGTATTTCATCTACTTAACATATACGATTCTTTACGGAGACAAGATTTCCAGAATAGTTTTATCTGTTAACACGTTTGTGATTTTCCTAGCAGTAGACAATTCCCATAAGCGCGTGTAGATCCCCTTCAACTCATCCGCTTTGGCATCGGCTTACCCAATTGTTTTACTCCCCTAACGATATACCGCCCGCAGAACGCACCTGTGCTGCGGGCAGTATCCACTGAGCTGCAGGCGTCTGTCGGGGAGGAAAGCCTATTACCGTAGGCCGCTCGCCAGCTCGAAATAGCCACATTTACTATTCTATCATTGCGGCGCGTCGAGGCATCACGTCCGAGTCCATTTATACTTTTAATTTAGGAGATTGCGGTTTGGGCGCGTTAACTAACTCCTGTGAGCCCCTCCCTCTATGCAAGCGGGAAAGCTCGCCGTCGAATCCGCGTGAAATATTTTCTCCCTCCGATACATCGCAAGAAAGGAAATATTGCCCCGCTTCGTGTGAACGTGTGAGTTTATGCTTGTGTAAGCTTTTAGCTCGCATGCTTGTAAGTAGGAGTTTTTGCGTGCGCGCACCCGTTTGTTTGTGTGTGTATGAGAGAGAGAAATGAGAGAGAGAGGGAGAGAGAGAGAGAGAGAGAGAGAGAGAGAGAGAGAGAGAGAGAGAGAGAGAGCGAGATAAATTTGGTCTACATCCATAAGCGGACTCATTCACAATGCGTTCGCATAAGCATAACACGTAAGATGTTAACGTAATAGCTTGTAAGCTTCAAGCTTCTTTGCTTATGCTTATGTCAAAAATAAGAAACCAATCAGTCTCAGTACGTTAACTCAAAATCGAGTATCGAAATTAGTCGATAGACGAAAAATACATGGCACCCCCCCCCCTCATGGTCACAGTCGATATCTCGAAGTGGGTTCTCACATCCAACCGATAGTAAATTAGAATGTCTCACAGCCAATAGAAACTCTTATTTTGCTTAAGTTTATGTTCGACATTGTGAATACTTCAGTCTATCATTTATGTTAATGTTAACGTCTAAGTGTTATGCTTATGTTTGTGTTTTCATTGTGAATAAACTGGCCCGCTCGTCGCACATAGTGAAGCCGCTAGCCTTTCACCACTGAGGTCCTGGTTCGATTACCGTCGAATCTCATGTGAAATTTGTTCCAACAAAACGAGTTTGGCTGTTTCACAAGGTCTAGTCCAACCCCTGTGAAGTGTTCTAAACCTCACCCTATCCTTATTCCTTCCCAATTCTGACCGCTGGGTAGTGACGCAGGAGCGCATAGCGTACGCGGAGATGCTACTGGCGGTCCTCTTCACAACTAACTGCAACGTGACGTGACATGACATGTTAGTAATGGAGGATTACTCCCCAATAGCGCACATTAATTGAGGATTACTCCCCAGCGCAAAACGCTCAACGTCCCTTAAGGGTCTTAGAGACGCGTTGCGTCAAGTTGAAGACGCAACAATATATATATATATATATATATATATATATATATATATATATATATATATATATAGAAAGAGTCTTAATTCCCTTTTCCTATCCACCACGTAACTTGTACTGTGTCACAGCCAAGTGTCTTTTTCAGTGCTTTTCCTTCACGCGTGCGTCTGTCGGGCAGCGCCGAACGCGTCGTTTCGCCCCAGTCGATACGTCGGGTTTAATTTCCAGAGCCGCTTTCCGCCGCGCGTCGCAGTGAAATTTTTATGAGGCGTTATATTTTTGCGCGCGACGCGTCATCGCTGCGCGCCGGCAGAGCGCGTTCGCCCAGCGGCGCACACAGAAACGGTCGAATGCGCTGGAGGGTTAAGATCTGCGTGGTAATACCGACTGGCAATATCTGCTCTCGATGAGTCGCAGTGTCAAACATGTTGTAATGCTGATGTGGGTAGGAACAGTGCCCGTAGCCAATGTCATTATTTTGTGTGATCTCTCTCTCTCTCTCTCTCTCTCTATATATATATATATATATATATATATATATATATATATATGTCTCTCTCTTTCTCTCTGTGTCTCTCTCTCTTTCTTCCTTCATTATTTCTGTTTTTCGTCTTTTTTCTATTTTTTCTTTATTCTTTATTTTTTACGCCTGTTTCACATTATATCTGTTCTCATCTAAATTAAATTTAAATGAGGGTATGACAAGATTGTGTTCAAATCACTTTGCAGGTAATTTTTTTTTAGTTGTTGGTGATTGTGAATCTAGCAGAATAGTAAATTGAACATTGTGAATGCTTCCTATTGATGTTCCGAGGACGTGAAATAAAATATGCGATTTTACTTGAAAGGGACGAGTTAATTTTTAATCATCTCTATCTCTGTCTGCCTCTCTCTCTCTCTATCTATCTATCTATCTATCTATCTATCTCTCTCCCTCTCTCTCTGTCTCATAAGTAGTATATTTGAGGCCCTTATTTTCAGAAAAGTGCCACGTTTTGTGCGTGGATGGGCAAACCTCTTTTTTGTTGACCCTATGAATCAAACATGGACGTGTTCAGTTTTATTTACGGGGAACCGTAATGCGATTGAAAGTGCTGTCGAAATTTAAGTAACTGAAATAAGTAAAAGGGAGTTGCTATGTCGCCATGAGGTAAGTGCATGATGTAGTGGGATTAACTCTCACAAGCAGGTCACTTTCCCTTGGTGACGTAAAGAGTTTCTCCTGCAATAATGTGTGGAGTAATGTACAATGTTTGGCATTGAGATGTACAAGTTTTAAACCATAATTTTGTCATGTACTTTTGGGATTGCTTACATACGATGTCAGAGTTCACAAGTTCAAATTTCATCGCTACGTCCTGTCGTATAATAAGAAATACTAAAAAATAATATCAGTTACAATCGTTTTTCAGCTGAGAGGAAACAAATATAACCAAATTATTCAATTCCATGTGTTGAGGTATTATGATAAATAGAACAAACTTTTGATCTAAAACACAGCTAAATAGTTGTATACTTACAAAACATGGACAAATTCGATGAATTTTTTAAAAATCCCAAATTCTGATGGTTTTGAGTGTCTTTGAAAGAAACGTTTTCAATTCGAAGAGACACGTTGGAGAATGCGGGAGCGGTGCCATGTGTGGCTAGGAAATGTTGACCCGCGGTTCCGCGTCGACGGATCCTCGTTGACGAGCGCCGAGCGCACCCTCTGTGTCCCAGCGGACTGACGGCTGCCCGGCATCGACCACCGCTCGCAGCCCACGCGCCGTCCGCGCTGCCACCGCCTCTGTCAGCCCACCCCGCCCCGCCCCGCCACCTCGCCCGCCTCCTCGCTCGCCTCCACGCCTGCCTCGCCTCGCCAGCCTGCTCTCCCGCCTCCTCGCCCTCGCTATCTTTTGTGTTTTACGATTCTGCTTGTGTCTCGCGAACCTACGCAGCAGCCACGCACTTTCAAGTATCGTTGGCAGCTGTTCGTATTTTAGTTCCTGTAAGAAGGTGATACAGGAGAGCGCGCTTCTGTAATGGTCTTCGCCACGTTATAAGGGCGTTGAATGGCTCTGATTGCTGTCTTACCCACCGTTCACCCATTGTGTTCCCCGTAGTTTTTCCTAACGTCTTTCCCAAGTCTTGTCATCCGTCGATACTATCGTCTTTCCCACGGTTTCCTTCACTTCGTTCTTCATCTATTTCCACCTGTTCCCTACCTCGTCCTGACATTTTTTCCTCACTGTTTTCTAACGACATCTCTCCTTTCTCCATCTCATCCCGCTTCTCATCCCTGTCTTCCTGACCTTGCCGTTATCCACCGTTCATTTTCTGTGCATCCTCTGCCCACCGAACTGTTCGTGCATCCGCCTCTACAGCCATGCATCCATTCTCCACTCACCGGTTCCCCAGCCTTTTATCCGCCCGCCCAAAACGACGTTCTCCACTCACCCACTCACCCGCCCACCTACACCCACGCCCTAACACCCATCCGCCCCCACCCAACCCATCCACCCACCTACCTACCCACCCACCCACCAGAATCCGCCCGCCCGCCCGCTCACTCAACCTCCCACCCACCCACCCACCCAACCAACCGCCCGCCCGCCCGCCCGCATGTCCGGCCGCCCCCACCCACCCACACATCCACACACCTACCCACCCACCCGCCCGAATCCGCCCGCCCGCCCACCGCCTGCGTGGTACCGCGCTGGAAGACAGCTGCCGGCCTCGAAGCGTGACAGGTGCGTGGGCCTCGTCTCCTGGACGCGACGAGGGTGCAGCGAAGGAAAGGACTTTTCTGATAGTGGCTACATATCTCCACAGTACAACTTGTTGGGTTTTTGTCGTTGAAACGCTCAATGGTGTCCTAGTTCATGCTAGCTTCGCAATTCGTGTAGTCGATCTACGAATTATATTTGAACTGACACCTAGGGGTCGAACACGCGACTCCCCCAGTAACCACCAGGCTCGGTAGTTGAGTCGTAGCACAGCGTGAATCACTACATCGTATACCATGCGAACCCACTTTTGGGCCTTGGAGCATGTGCGGACTGTAACCATACGATATAGTTACCGAAAAAACGTTACTCTTCCAGAATAATAGGATGTAATTGTCGATAAGTGGAATTTGTTCCCAACTGTGGTAGCAGTTCATGTTGCAAACTCTGTATGCCAATGATGCAACATTCTGGTGGTGGTCAGTTCTGTTCGAACGAATGCTAATGAAGATGATGGGGCACTAAGGGAAATTATGGTTAGTCGCACACTCAGCTGTCACAGTTCCGAAATGTTTTATTGCAGTATTAGAACGAAAACGATTAGCAACACGCTTTAAAGACTTCATACTGTAAAAGTCACATGGTTTACTCGAACGTACATCTCATCATTTTACGATAAGCAAAACCTTGAGCAAAACTACCACGTAATGCGTTGCCTTCACGCTCACTGTTACCAATCTTAAAGTTGTTCTTACATATTGTTACACATCTTACGTTGTTCAGTGACATCATTGCTGAATGTTTTTAATTTATCGTACCATCATCATTCTGTTCCCATCATCATCATCGTTCTGTATAGAATTCAGAAAAAAATTCGATTATAACAACAAAAATATTGGCAATGCTAGCGTCTTGTATTCATATACTTGTAATGCCAACAATACATCACCGGAAGCGGTAGCTCAGTGCATCTACTGATGTCACTGCAGCGCCTCTGACCTAGGTTCAGTCCTGACGACGGCAGGATTTCCGACACTAGCTTTTCTGCTAGGTCGAATTCAGTCGCTGTCTGGAGGAGAATTCTAGCGGCCGGCTGCTCTGATCGGTAGTTTTCCGTGGTTTCTCCGATCAACATCAGGCGAATGCCGGAGCAGTACCCTACCAAACGGGCCACGGATCGCGCGCGATCTGTCCTTCCTCTTCCTTATCCTATCCTCTCCCCTTACACACACACTTACACTAACATGCACTAAACTACCACATATTCCGGGAGAGCGGTCGGGAGCTTAGAGCTTGTCCCGGCGGGAGCGGTTCCCCGCTGGTGGGAGAGTCCTGGTTAGGGAGGAACCCCACTAGCCGACGATAGGTCGGTGCCGGATCTCGCCAACCAGCGGGGGAAGATCACCGCTATCTCCCGAGAAAAAACATGCATTACACTAACGGAACTAATGACCAAAGCAGTTGACGCGCCCGGAAACACGAAAAAAATCAATCAATCAATAAAAGTAATACATCACAAAAAAAATAAATGTGGCATATCGCCGCCTCCTTGGATGGCCGCTAAGCTCCGTGGAGGAGCTGTGGGCTCGAGGGCAGCTTCCGGGTCCGAGCGGCGGCGGCGTTCGCTGCTATCGATCCTGGCGTCGCCGCCGCCGCCGCCGCTTCGCTGCCTGACGGCGAACGGCTCCCGCGGCACCGCCATACAGGGGCAAAGCCGTCAGCCCGTCAGGGTAGAGGACACCAGAATGGTGGACGCTATGAGCCTCCTCCGAGAGATACATAGCTTCACAGTATGGGCATCATTGTCATTCATTATAGATTCAGCTAATTGTCCCGTTTCCTGTGATGGTTGTGATTATTTTCTTGTTAATGTGATTGCTGTCGAATGACATATTCTAAAATGACTTTCTCTTCGTCAAATATACTCATTAAGAATTATTGACTGATTCCGCGTATGATATTTGCTCTTTTATCATTTGCTGTGCATTTAACAGTTAAGTATCAGTTGCATTTGCGTTTAACTAATTAAATTTTGTGATAGTCCTATTTTGAGATGACTCTCAATAGTCTTGTAAATGTGACGATTAAGAGTACAGGAGCAGTGTGTAATGGCATTTGTGATTTTCAAGATTTGACTGATGGAGCTATTTGGTGTTTCGGCACTTTCTGGTTGGGTGAGGAAAGTGCTGACAAGCTACATTTGCTGCAGGTACCATGGTGCTAGTCTGGGTGCGGAATTGAGCATTCTATAAATCTTGAAGAGCTAATGACACTTTTTTTGAAAAAACCAATACACCGCAATCCCCTACATGTCTATTACATTTTTTAAACTACTTTAGTTCTACATATAATTTGGAAATTATGCGATTGTAATATGGCGTTTTACATTTTTAATTCCTGTGTTTTTATGTATTCATCATTTTGTATTTTCTTACATTTTTAAAGTAACAAGTATCTAATGTTATGAATTTGTTTCTTACAGGTAAATCCTTTGAAACTTTCTCGCATCAAATTTCAACGCAAGTACTAACTTGGCATTTGTGGTGAGTTGAACTTTTTCTGTATTAAATTATTATTTTTTTATTGTTCGTTAAACTCTAACACAGTCAGGATATTTATCACAAACACTTTGTTAGTCAATCATTCAACACGTTCTTTTGTGTATATGACTTCGCCAAAAAGTCTCGACGATGTTATTCCCAATAGCATTCTCTCTGAGATCACGTAGAAAGCATAATTTTTACGTAAAATCTGCCTAACAAAGGAGGCTGTAGTTATATTTATTGCATTGGATTCTGAATTTAATAAAAAAGAGAAGTGACTTTTTTCACTTAAAAGCTGCCCAAATGAAGAATGACCTCTTAAGGAAAATGAATATACACAGTTTGGATACACAAAATTTCGGCATATAATACTAATATGTTACCCAACGCAAATAGACATCAGAGACAGAATCCCAAAATGAGCGCCAGATGGGCTCATCGATTTCTCAAAGTACTCAAGGGTTTAGTGAACCAGCATGCAAAGTTTGATAGAATTGTGGAAATTCTTATTTGGTGTTGTTGACGTTCTTATGATAAGAAATAAAAGAGGTCATCTTCGTCAACATATTATTTTTATTCAGATAGCCGGCTTTTGACGGCTTTGCCGTCATCATCAGTCTACAAGGTACAGAAAAATATAACAAAATTACAGATAAAATACAAAATAAGATAGAAAGTTTGATAGGTCTATGATTTTTTCAAATTTTAGGTAGCGGCTCAATGTGTTGTAGTTGTAAGAGAATGTGTCAATTATTTTCAACACTTTTGCTTGGAAACGTTAGTTGCACATACAGTGCAAGCACTATTATTATCATTATTATTGTTATTATTATTATTATTATTATTATTATTTAATACATAAAAATAAATGTGTATTTTATGCGACATAGTGCAACGGGAATGTTCGTACGTCTGTTGCACCTAGACGCGCGTTAATGATTTTATTCGCTTATGCTGTCTGATGGGCTCATATTCGCGAGAAAGTCTTCCATGTATTAAACTTTTTCCAGAACGTAACATAAAACGTGATTAACAATCACGTGATCAGTAGCATGTTAAGTAGTAGTAGTGGTAACGTAGCAATGTGATACATTGCAATAGCGACACCGGGCTCATTAGTTAGTATGGTATTCTACTAAGTCAGTCGCTATTTCCATCACCAGATTCTCTTTTATCACAGCAACACTTAACTTACAGTTCTAGTCGTTGCCAACTGCGCTCTTTTTATTGTATATTTTGGCTAGGATAATTTCCTCCACAACTTAAATTTTATAAAACAATGGCTATCCCCATACATCTTTATGGATGCGAGACATGGACCATGAAAAGAAAGATTTTACCAGAATTAAGACGTCTGAGAGGAGGTTCTTGAGACAAGCTGAGACGTCTGAGATGAGGTTCTTGAGCTGCACTTTATTAGACAAAATAAAAAGTGAGGTAATCAGAGAAGAATTAGAAGTACACCCATTAATAAATAAAGTACAAAATTACAGGACCCGATGGTCGCAAGTCTACACAGAATGAGTAGTGACCGCATCTCAAAACAAATATATCACTACAGACCTCATGGTAAAAGGGATGTCCGCCGTCCACAATTGATGCTTGGCATGCTGAAGACGGTACAGGAGTCTCTCCTAAACCCTGAAGAGATGATGATGACGACGACGACGATGATGATAATTTCCTCGTTGCACTCATCGACCTGCCCTACCTTCATCTACACGCAGTGCCAGATTACCAAACAGGCTGAGTTGGCTGCAACCTGGGGCGTGCAATTTTTGGGGGCGGACGAATTTCAGCCGATGCAAAATTTCTGAAAAAGAACTTTTCAATGAATTTATAGAAATATTTCTTCTCATATTTGTAACAAAAGAAAGTTTAAATTGATCATATATATCCATTGATATACAGATAAAATGAATACAAAAATTTCGTATATTCTTTAAATTAATATCGTGGTGAGAATTACGTATACGCATACGTATACTCAATTATTTATAAGTACACAATATTTGCGTCGGTTACAAATATCGTACAATTTTTTTAATATCTTTAATTTTTAAAAAATCAAATTAAAAGTGCCCTAAAACATTTGACAGTCTAGGGCGCACGTAAGTCAAAGTCAGCCACTGTCTACACGCCCCCTTCTTTGGGGTGCGCGGGGGCTTCTGCACTCGTACGGCGTCTGTTGTCGGCCGCCCCCGCGTCGCCCGCGCGAAGCCACCCAACGGCCCCCGCGTGCTTCCACTGCACACGCGCTGCGGGGCGCGACAGGGCGTGCGTGGGGCATTGGTCGGCATTACACTGTAAAAGATATTAATGTATATCTTTGATGAAGAACTTCGTGGAAGTTCTTTGAACGTCGGAACTTACTTGGCTATCCGGGGGACGCCGTGTCCAGGGCACAGGTGCCGACGTTTCGGTCGCCATTCTGCGACCTTCATCAGGGTATTGCGCTGATGAAGGTCGCAGAATGGCGACCGAAACGTCGGCACCTGTGCCCTGAACACGGCGTCTCACGGATAGCCCAGTAAGTTCTCATTCCGGCCGCGGAAGCCTACGCTCTCTCTTTGAACGTTGACCAGAAAAAAGAAACAAAGAAATTTGACGAATGTATTACATTTTGTCCAATATTTTATGTACTAGTTTTGCTCGCGATTTAGGATGGATGACGCACAAATAGTTCTTTAATGCTGATGAAGGAAAAAGTGAAGAGGACACTTTTGAGGGTGAGGCCTTAGAGTAACGCTATTGTATTCATCCATGGTGAGGTTATGGGTCGCGCATTGTGAAGCATTAATTAAAGAACTCCGAAATGATGAATTATTTGAGGATGGATGAGGAAACATTCAATTTTCTTTGTTGTTCCTCCTCCTTTCGAAATTGAGTCTTCTGATTTGGAAGTTAAAAAAAAATATCTTTCTGAAGTGGGCATTTTTCAAACCCCTATTTTCCATTTCTCGGGAAAATGTGTCCTATAAGCGTCAATTCGTTTGGTTTTACTTTTGTAGTCCGGATGGACAGTATTATATAAACAATCTAATTGTTCACACTCTGGAATTAAAACTTTGGTTGAAACAATACCACTATATCGGACGCCACGTTACCAAATGTATTAACTTGGACGCTGCAGACTACATTTTATCCAAGAAATTTTATGAAAGAAATCTTTTATAAAATATTGGATTTCCACTGTCATATTTCTTTTATAAAAGATCTTTGACAAAGATCTTTACAGTGTAATAACGTCCTTTCGTGCTAGTCGCACGCCCCCCGGACGTGATTCTCTGGAGCAGGGCTCATTACGATTAACGCTCGCCCCGTTTTTGTAGGAGTCGTCCGTTATTTGTGGTACCCCCCCCCCACTTCCTGTATCGCTACTGCAGGTCCTTACTTGTCTGCTTCTAACATAAATGTGCTTTAAGATTTTTTGTGGCGGCCTCATCAAGCAGTATATGAAATAGTGGGTAATTTTGATCTTTTCTCAAAAGGCAACAGCTGAAAATTTCGAAGATTGGTTTGTTTACAACTTTCTCTATGGGTTTTCAGCGTGAAGGTAACGGTCTGTCTTACAAGAGACTTCAATTCATTCCTTAATGTTTAGGTTTGCATTTAGCGTTATTGTGAGGCCCTTCCAATTACAGAGAATTCCCAGAACTAGCTTCGGCTTATATATTTCCTGCAGTAAAATACAGAGACGAGTAAAATATCTTTTTGAAACATATCTGTATATTTTTACGGCGGAGGTAATTGAAAACCTCCATTTTAGAAAATACCATCATACACAAAAATATTTCTGTGAAATAAGGACATTGAATGTTGATACAGCAGTTTTTAGAAGGGTAATGCAACCTGGCGTTTCATAAGCCCTAACTCCATAAGCAGAAATGAGAATTTGAATATTTCATCTCTTTTGTGTTGGTTTGTAGTTTTAAACAGTAGTGATGTACGTAATGCAAAAGACGTTATATGCTCTACTTGTGGCAATGGCGCTGGATAAAGTGTCTCATACCCATCAGCATCCACCCTCCAATCGCTCCCTCTGCGCTCGTGAACCCTCCCCCGCCCCCTCCCTCCCTTCAGCGTTCGCTCTCCGATATCCAGCACCAGCAAAGTTTCTCCTCGCCGCCGTCGGGGCGCTGGCGTCGCCGTCCACGCGGGTGATTTATTGCTCACCATTTACAGGCGGCGATCGCGACCTCCGCCCTTCCCCTCAGCCCTTCGTCCTCCCCTCCATCCCTCTCGCCCTCCCCCCTCCACGCTCGCGTCCTCCGTCAGTTTGCATACGGCGGGTCTCTCTCCCCAAGCGGGAGACGCGTCCATCGGCCTCGGGCAAAGTGGGGCTCTGGGACGACGGGTTTCTCGGGATCGGCGTCCCCCGTCCCCCCCCGTCCCCCCCGCATCGACACCGCCCCCCCGACCCGTCCGCGGGCGCCCGAGAGCGCGCGAGTCGGCTCTCTTGATTGATTGGATTCGGCGGAGCAGGCGGTCCCTCTGCGGAGTACGGTTTCTGCGACACTACGAAAAATGATGTCCTCCTTTGAGCCACGGCGACCTTGAACCCCAGGGAGTAGCCCGTCGCGGGCGGGCGAAAAACTTGTGCGAGGGAGCTGACCCGCTGGAAGTGGGGCATACGCCACCGCGAAGGGAAAAAACCGGGGTTGTCATGTCGAAACATCGTAGAGAACTTACGGAAAGAACACAAAGGGCAATTCCTTCTATATACCATGCGCTAAGGAAATATGACAGGGATGTGTCATGTATGAGACACTTTCGACACAAAAACTCGTAAATGTGCTACTGCTCTAAGGGAATTACCCCGAAATGGGTTTTTTATACATTGTTTGAAAAAATTAGAATTTTTTGGATTGTGCTACGAAGAAATTAGCAGAGTATACGCAACACACAACAATACGCAATACGCAACACACGTTACTCTAAAACACACGTTCACTCATTTATTTAACGTTAAAAAGGTCAGTGGCGCACAATGGAAAGAAGTGTTTTCTTAAATTCTGTAATCACTGCCCCAACCCATATGCAAGTTGAATTCTGAATACAGATGGAAATGAACGTTTTGGGCTAGAATTGATAAGAAAATGGTCTCTTCCGTGTAATAAAAACTATTTCAAAATGCAAATCCGCTAAATATTTGAGCTGTTATCACTTATCGTGCCCTTCATGAAGGAATAGACTTCATACCGCGAGAACATGGAGATCGATCATTTGAAAAACCAAATTTACTAATGAACTCTTGAAATTAATGCACAGATAGTGAAGTTACATTTATATACGTTCCCACCGGCCAAAGCCGCCGAAACGATTCTTCCTCGATTCTTAACCCGGTTTCCAGGTTCCGAAAGGAGCTTGAATTATATCTCTTCTGCCGTCGTAATCTGCAAAATGAATTTATATTGGATCTGTTTCATTTTAGGTTTACCTCTTCAGTATACCCTACTCCGTAGCGTGTGGACACACAAACAAACAGAATCTCCAAATTCATGAAAAAATAACACTTGATGTTTGTGCATGACGGTCAGGGTGCTTTTTAATGAACACGAGTATTTTTAGCAATATTACAAAGTTAGCCCAAGTGTAATACCGGACCTTTAAATTTATTAATTTATTTGACGTCAAATAACAGTAAAAGTGTATACCGTTTATAGGTTTGAAGTTTGTTCATTACATCATAGTGCGACGTAAGGTCGTTCATTCTCTCAGGGGTATCTAACAATTTTTCTTTCTCTATCAATGCTGCTGCTTCTCGATTCGCTTTAAAGTAGCAACACTGACTTTCTGCGAATGCTCAATGGTTCTAATTTTTATATCGTATTATCCATTATTAAATAGTTTGTGTTTTTTTCTAATCTTGTATGTGAGTCCTAGGAGACAGCCGCGAATCGTGCCTGTGGACACGAAGTGGGCGGGGCAAATGAGGACGAAGCAGCCTCAACGGCGGTGAGCCTTCGAGGCCGATATCCACAGAAGCCCTCGTTAATTGGGTCCCTGGAGCTGTCGGCGGCACGACGAAGGCGGCTCAGGGTGGCGGGAGCCGGGGGCCGGACAGGGGGCGGGGGCAGGGGAGCGGGGGCAAGGGGGCAGGGGAGCGTGGCAGGGGCGGTGGGGGCAGGGGGGCGGACCGAACGGCGCAGCCACACGACGGCCGAGACGAGCGGGGTCAGCCTGGAAGTGACGAGCGGCTGCAATGGATTGGAATTGTGAGGCTGGGCGGATCCTACATTTTCTCGCATCCCTGACTTCAAAAAAAAGTTGTTATTATTTATTTATTTTGTTCTTTTTTCTTAGCGATTTCTCACCCAGATTTCTAGCTGTGAGGGGCCTTTAGACATTCCACATTCCTATCTTTTCATATTTAGAACCGTGCGAACAATGCGGCAGTCTTCAAGAATGACTTTCGAGCTCTTGAAATAATTGTGTGAGGAGGAAGACCTAATTTTTTCAAATAATATTTTAAATTCCGTAGTGGTAGGAGATATCTTGTGGTAATACATAATGTGAGAAAGGAAATAATCATCCACAGCAATCACTGTTACAAGATTTATTTTAACAAACCCAAAGTTAACTTTCGGGAAACACTTTTCTCATCTTCAGCGAGTCTCTAACATGGAGAAAGGGGAAATGAGAAATTAATATAAAATAAGGGAGCAGATAGAAATATAGCAAAATTATGAAACAAATTAGGCAAATAAAATAAAAACAATGATAAAGAAATTCATTTTCTTTCAAATTCATTTTATTTGTTAATTTTATTTCATCCCAGGCACACAGATTTCCTACATAGCACGAAACAAAGTCGGACTCATTAAAACTACTCTTTCGTTATCCGTGCACTTGTACGGTGCACATTATGGTGTATCATATGTCGTTTCTAATCATCTTCGTTTTCAAATGGACAAACGATAAAGTACGTTATAAATTAGAAACGTCATCAATTTTACAGCTGCGTCTTTTTGTTTTCTCATCATTTTCCATCATTTTATTATGATTTTATGGTTCAACATATACATTATCTTTTCAATCTTTTATTATTCATTATGCCTTTAAAATAAACATTCTTGATTTATAGAAATAATTTTCCACCTAATTCTTGCCGAGCTCTTCCTTGATTTTTATTAGTTCGTTGCTGACGTTGGTCAGACGTACCCGTGGATAGTTCACGATATGTGAGTGTCGCTACGGAATTCTCACCTCATTTCAGGTCCATAACGTTCCTTATCTTAGTGACCTCATTAAAAATCTTCAAGATCAAGTTTTTAACTGCCCTTTTACTTAATGGCCGCAAAACTTTTAATTAAATTTATCAATAAGAATCTTTGTGAGCTCTGAAGGTTAAGAGATTTTGATTTCGCTTTGGTGAAGTTTGCGATTAAGTTTTAAATTGTGTTCGTGTGTTACTCGTTAAGGATAAGATTCGTATTTCTGAAGTTTCTAAAAGGAAAAGAGAAAAGTTATTGCGAACTGGAAATTTGATTAAACGTGGTAAAATCGAAAGACTTCAGTCTGATGCACTGGAAAGCCCATTGAATATCGTGCTTTTTCTGATATCTAATGACTCAGAAATTCAAAGAATACCTAGAACACTTATTTAACATTATTATATACGGTGTGATTTTGCAAAGGCGCATCACTATTGTGAATTGTAAGATAATTGAATGTTCAATATGTGAAGTTTAACGTGACTAACTCACATAGTAAGAAATAGAATCGCAGAACACTCTGGTGAAAAATACGACGAGAAAAGTCATAAATTTTTCTGTATTTGTGCTGCTTGTCAAGAAAGATTTGTTTTATTACGTTTTGTGAGCAAACCCCAAATTTAGTATATTACAATTTCTTACTCGACCAGAAATAATTTTCATCTCCTTTTGATCTCTCATTGTGTTAACTATATTACTTATTTCCAATAAGTGCAGAAACGGAATGAAAACAACTCAGCCTCGCCCATACCCCGTGTCAGGTTTGATAGATAACGAGGAAATCAGGAAGAAACATTAAAACAATTTCCATTTCGACTGAAAAATGAAAACATTTGATTATAACGTTCCATCCATTCTTATATTGCGAGGACTGACCGAATTCTCATACTAAGCGCTTACGACACAGCTGACCTAATAAAGATAAAGATAAATTCATTTAATCTGCAATTGGGTGTAACCCGGTGTCAGTTAATTACATAAATAAGATAAGAAATGTCATGCAAATAATATAATAATGGTAATAATAATGCTAAGATGATAATAATAACAATAACAGTAATAATATAAAAACCGCTGATTCTTAAAACATTAAATTACATAAAAAAGAAAAGAAACGCGTATCATCTGAAGCCGCACCGAGTGTTATACAATAAAGACCCCACTGCACTATCCATCACTTCACTTCAATTCACTTCAATTTACTTCATTTCATTTCACTATAACACTAAAAATATTTCCTTCATTATCTCTCTTCTCTACACTGCACGACACCTCACTTCACAGTATAACTTAATGTTCTTAGTTAACTACCTCATAAACTTAAAAATACCCTAAATTAATTTCCTAAACTGTTGAACGCTTCGAGAAAAGGGTTCAAAGGTTTTTGCAGGCAATCTATTCCAATCCCTTATCGTTCGATTTGTGAAAGAGAATTTCCTGACATCCGTTCTCTGCGGTCTTAAATTTATTTTGTGCCCTTGATCCCCTCTACTGATGTACTAAATATAAATATTTAGCCGCCGTTTAATTTCTTTCCAAGCTGGATGAGGCAACAAGGCTCGTCTATCGTGATGTAGAATTTATCAGCACAACTGCGAAAACGTAAACATAGACTATGGTTGTACTGGAAGGGAGAATGTCGATGAAAGGTAAACAGTTTGGACTATGAAATAAGAAAAGGGCAGTATTACGGACGGCAAAATAGGTTTGTTCGTTCGGAAACACTTAGATAGAAGACGATCGTTATATTATTTATTATCGGGATTATTCGAGATCAAATGTTTATCCAATATTTCGTAATATTACTACTCTTCCAAATACTTGTGCATGACTTGGAACTTATTATGTGATTTAATACGACAGACTTTTCAAAAAATAGTTTTCATTTTTTGCAAAGACATACACACATAGGTGAAATATGCGTTTCAAGCAGTTTTATCGTCTTTGATTCATGATATCGAAACGATTGTTTGCAACACACGAATAAATAAAAAAATAATTTAGCAGCTTTAATGCTATGCAAAATAAATGCTTTGCTTTTATTAAAGACGGCGTAATGAATTTTGCATTCATAAAATAATTCGTTAGTTCAAGTAAATCATAATGTTTTATTAACTTTCAGACAGTATGTGAAATAATACAATGTTAAAGCAATGTTTAGAAATGTCTACGAAGTTAGAATAATGATTGTGACCCGTGAATATTAATGTTATTTGAAATAAAATGAATAATAGGAATATGTAGACATTACGTACACATCTAAACATGCAAATTTGCATTCAAATACTTTCATGAAATGTTAATGTTACAAAAACATAAATTTATAAGTGAAATTTCAGATACATGCATATCAATATAAACCATTCGGCAGAATGTATTCACGTTTTAAATTCATTAACTCCTCTATCCCTGGCACTTGAATAACATTTCCCTTTGGTATGAACCGAAACACCTCCACAAAAATTCAATTTCCACGTTCCGCAGGCAGCCTTTTTGTCGCGAAGCGCGTTTCACAATCCACATAATGATAAAATAACACAAAATTCTTCAACGCGATTTTTATTAAACACGCCAACTCGTTTCCAACCAACCCGCGTTGTACATGGCAAAGCACCAGAATCGAAAGGAGGACGGAGCCTAACTACCAACTTTGTGATGTTTATCTCGCAACTCTTCCGTTAGGCAACATGCGCGGCATTCCAAACAGCCACGAGCCGTGAGAGGGAACATGTGTTTGGCAGAATGAGATGGTGAATTGATTGATCGATTGATTTTTTCGTATTTCCAGGCGCGCCAACTGCTTTGGTCATTAGTCCCGTTAGTGTAGTGCAAGTTTTTCCCGAGAGATGGCGGTGATCTTTCCCCGCTGGATGGCGAGATCCGGCGCCGACCCACTGTCGGCTAGGGGAGTTTTCCCCTAACCAGGACTCTACCACCAGCGGGGCACCACCCCAGCCGGGACAAGCTCTAAGTTCCCGACCGATCTCCCGGAATATGTGGTAGTGTAGGGCATGTTAGTGTAAGTGTGTGTAGGGCATGTTAGTGTAAGTGTGCGTGGCCCGTTTGTTAGGGTACTGCTCCAGCATTCGCCTGGTGCTGATCGGAGAAACCACGGAAAACTACCGATCAGAGCAGCCGGCCGCTAGAATTCTCCTCCAGGCAGTGACTGAATTGGACCTAGCTGAAAAGCTAGTGTCGAAAATCCTGCCGCCGTGGGGAGTGGGAATCTAGGACCTCTCGGTCAGAGGCGCTGCAGTGACATCAGTTGATGCACTGAGCTACCGCTCCCGGCGAGATGGTGAAGAAAACAGCGCGCTCTAACATTCCATCGGTGGCGGCCATCAGGCGAACATCAACCATTGCGTAGTATTTCTCTGATACATCTTAACTGGTGAGGTCAAAATAAAATGCTCGTATCTATGAAAGGTATATTATTTATTTTGTTGATCAATTAACACTTTAGAAAGACATTTTCTGTTAATATACATATGTTAAAATAATTTGTTTATCGACATTTATCAGCATCACTTTGAGATGTTGTAAACATAGATACTTGTCTTTTTTTATTCAAGAGTACTAGGTTAGTTTTCTTTTTTCAAAGCAAATAACTATTTAACAATATGCAACGAATTAGTTCAGCGCGTTTCCTATTTTCCGGGTGTAAAATTCGCCAATCTGTCTCTATGAGCTGTAGGTGTCACGACGAGATGAAACTGCATCTCGCGAATTCAAAGATTAAACAAAAGCGCAATATAAGCGGATATTCTGCGAAACGTTTTTAAGAAGCTAAGAAAGCAAAAGAAACTCACTCTGGGCTTAGTATCACTTTCGAGAAAAAAGACAATGAACAACGCGCGATCGACGGAGGTTTGCTGCTGTCACTCGGTACAGTACTAGTACCAGATAAACAAGATACAACGGTGTTCTGAGCACTTTCTGCCACTTAACTCGCATTACATAAATTATAGTAATAATAATTAACCGGTAGCGGTAGCTTAGTGCATCAACTGATACTACTGCAGCGCCTCTGACCGGGAAGTCCTAGGTTCCCACTCTCCACGGCGGCAGGATTTTCGACACTAGCTTTTCAGCTAGGTCGAATTCAGTCGCTGTCTGGAGGAGAATTCTAGCGGCCGACTGCTCTGATCGGTAGTTTTCCGGGGTTTCTCCGATAAACACCAAGCGAATGCCGGAGCGGTATCCTACCAAACGGGCCACGGACCGCGCGCGATCTGTCCTTCCTCTTTCTTGTCCTATCGTCTCCTCTTACACACACACTTACACTAACATGCTCCATACTATCACATATTCCGGGAGACCTGTCGGGAGCTTAGAGCTTGTCCTGGCTTGGGCGGTGCCTCGCTGGTGGGAGAGTCCTGGTTAGGGCGAAACCCCACTAGCCGACGGTAGGTCGGTGCCGGATCTCGCCATCAAGCGGGGGAAGATCACCGCCATCTCCCGAGAAAAAAACATGCACTATACTAACGGGACTAATAACCGAAGCAGTTGACGCGCTCGGAAATACGATAAAATCAATCACTAATAATTACTATTATTAATTATTGTTGTTATTGTTAGTATTGTTGTTGTTATTATTGTTATTAATTATCCTTAATTGGTGGCGAGGCTCTGCTTCCGTCACATTTCCCTTCTATCTACCCACGTGAATATACATTTAAACGGAGTTCTAGTATTTAAAGAGGAAGAACAAGCTGACCATAGCTGTTGACGTGCTTCTCATGACGACGTACCAGTCCTCGGACGGCTACACTGCGATTGCGGGGCGAAAGGAGTAGGCCGCTCTGCATTTGTCTCTTTATCGCACCCAGTGGGTGGGCGCGGGGCGCGGGTGTGTGTGGCTCTGGTCGCCTGCGCTCTGCGGGCTCGTGCGTGGGGGCGTGAGGCGCGGCTAATGTGTTACGATACTCGCGTTCGGAGCGCACTAAATCATCGCCTGCCCGCCCTCGCTCCCCCCGCCCCGCCCCCGCGCCACCCCTGCACCGCCCCCGCACCGCCACCGCGCCGCCACCGCGCCGCCCCCGTGCCGCCCCCGCGCCGCCCCCGCGCCGCCCCCGCGCCGCCCCCGCGCCGCCCCCGCGCCGCCCCCGCGCCGCGCCCGCCCCCGCGCCGCCCCGCGCCGCCCCCGCGCCGCCCCCGCGCCGCCCCCGCGCCGCCCCCGCGCCGCCCCCGCGCCGCCCCCGCGCCGCCCCCGCGCCGCCCCCCGCGCCGCCCCCGCGCCGCCCCCGCGCCGCCCCCGCGCCGCCCCCGCGCCGCCCCCGCGCCGCCCCCGCGCCGCCCCCGCGCCGCCCCCGCGCCGCCCCCCGCCGCCCCCGCGCCGCCCCCGCGCCGCCCCCGCGCCGCCCCCGCGCCGCCCCCGCGCCGCCCCCGCGCCGCCCCCGCGCCGCCCCCGCGCCGCCCCCGCGCCGCCCCGCGCCGCCCCCGCGCCGCCCCCGCACCGCCCCCGCGCCGCCCCCGCGCCGCCCCGCGCCGCCCCCACGCCCCCCCGCGCCGCCCCCGCGCCGCCCCCGCACCGCCCCCGCACCGCCCCCGCTGCGCCGCCCCTGCGTCTCCCCACACCACTCTCGCGCCGCCCAGTGTGTCCACAGGATGCACAACGTGCGCACATTAACAGGGGGCCCGCAATAAATGTTATAAACTTTTAGGGCATGTGTTTGTGTCGAAGATGATCACTTTTCTCAATGAACATGTGGTAAGAAATTTTGTATAACAAAGTTGCACATGTTTTTTTTGGACCCTCAAAAATTTCCTCGAGATTTCTGATATTTATTCCGAGAAACCTGTAGTTATTTTCGTATTACTGCTGTTGTGTTTACTCAACACAACCACAGAACTGCAAGGCCATTGTTAAAGGCCGGTGTCCGATTTTACAATTCCAGTCTGTTAAGAACAATTGGGACCGATGAGTAACTATAGATGGCAAACTAATCCAAACTAAGATCGTACTTCAAGAAAAGCTATTTCTAATTTTTAGTATTTTTCATATAAAAATTATATTAAGAGAAAGGTTGAATGAAAACACATACCGATATTGATTGTAATTGATTGAATTTAGTTGAAAATCGCTTGTACTGCATCGGCCTAATGCAATATCTCTTCTTCTTCTTCTTCTTCTTCTTCTTCCTCTTCTTCCTCTTCTTCTTTTTCTTCCGAAAAAACTAAAGACTGTTCACCTAACACACGGTATGTTACATCAAGTAGATTGTTGAAAAAGTAGAAGAAGTAGAAGAAGTAGAAGAAGAAAGACTTAGAAAAAGGATTTTTTCCGCGAATAAATTAAATTTTGATTGCTTTCTAGATAGCTTTTAGATCAATAAGGCCATGAGAGAATGATACCCAGCCTAGGCCGCGCTTTTAACTGCTACAACGACCGCCAAATTCTGCTGCCGACAAATACTATTCACGAACTTCGATCGAAATGTAGCAGTTAAAAGTGTTATAACAGAAATCAGTCTCCTGACAGAGTGCAAGCTGCGAGTATGACTCACGACTCATCACAATGCGCCAAGGACCGCGCGGGGTCCTACCTTTGCATCGTCCCTCACTAGAATCGTTAACAGCACGCGGTAGGCTGGGTATCCGTCGCTCATGGCATGCCTGTTACGAGAAGACGGGGCCGGCCACGCAAACGTATCCGCTGTAAAGATGTGCATTGCTTTGTCAGTGAGATGCTTTTAGTGCTGTATTGGGTTTTTTTTTTTTCTGTTTCCCCTCCACAGTAACTCTGAGGAGGCGGGAATTTATTTAATACTGGCGTACAAATTACGCTGCTGCCTTGCGGCTTAAGCATCTAAGGGAGAGGTAAAATATCTAGTACTAACTAAAGCTAACTTAATTCTAGCTTAAATCTAATTCAATAATTATGTAGTAGCACATTTGCATACCTAATTTACACGAAAAATGTTATTGTTTTTTTTTCTTAATTCTAAATGTTTTTGTAGGGTTTTCTAGGTGGTTCTTTTTTAAATTTATTTTTCATTCACGCATCGTTCATTCATTATATACGTAACAATTCATTCTACTCATTCATTCCCAGAGCACTACACTGACTCCTGTTTTTCTGTTCGCCACGGCACTGACTTGGCTCAAAGTGTCCGTGGCGCTCAGGCCCATTGGGAGGTGTGGCAGGAGGGGCGCGGCGTCGCGCTGCCCACGCGTGCCTCGGCCGATGGCGAGTCTTCCCCTCCGCTTTCGGCTGCCTCCGCTTGCTCGCACAAGGTAGCAAGCGTGTCGTGAGGCAGCGCACGGAAGTATTGGCTAGTACTGGTTTCTGAGAAATGTTAGAGTACAATTGACGGGCGGTGGCTGGTATTGAGTTGATGGGGGCTAAAAGCCGACCGCGCGCGGGATGAAGGGGCTCAGGCTTTAGCTAATGACGCCCGTGCCTGCAGCCGGGGCGTCGTAGTCAATTGTTGCTGCGGAGTCTCAACGAGAGTTTGTTTTGAAAGTACGTGGATCGACGGAGGAGACGGAGCCGTGAGAAAGGAAGCCGCGCGTAGGCACTCCCGCACAAATGACTTCATTGCTCAGTTGTATTTTGTGTCTTCAATACGTGGCTACGTGCTGGAACGCCGTGGGAGTCTAACCGTGGGTGGAGCTCTATGAGTGGCGGCGACAGAATGTCTGAAGGCGCGAGTAGAAACCAATTAGGGGCTGCGCCCTGATAGGGATTTTTTTTCGCAAGACTGAAGAGGTTCTATTCCTTTCAATAGTTCCCCTGCTCATATACATTCTGTTTAATTTCCCTTTGTGTAACAACCTTCCACGACAGGACTCACAAATGACGAAAATAACTAATCGCACTCATTTATCGTTTACAGCTGTTTTATCTCTCAAAGATTTTTTTTAACCTCAATGTTTAGTTACTGATGTTTAACTAACCTACGGTTGTAGACGGATGGTTTGCTCATTAATCTTGTTCATTTATTTCTACTTCTTTTTGTGCATTTCGATTTGGCCAGCGCGCGCCGAAACGCACCGCGCTCACGCGTTTGGGTCGCCGCCGCGCTTTTTTCTCCTCCCGCGCCCCCACGAGCTGCCGCTCCGCTGCGTTGGCGCTGCCCCCGCTGCTCGCACGTCGCAAAAAAGCCCACGCCACCGCTCACACCAACACCCATGCCATCGCCCAAGGCTCCGCCCATGCCTATGCCCACCTCTACGCATCCGCCCACACCTCCGTCCACGCCTCCGCCCACGCCACCGCCCACGCCTCCGCCCACTCTGCCGCCCACGCCTCTAAGGCCACCGCCCACGCTACCGCCCACGCTACCGCCCACGCTACCGCCCACGTCTCACACACCACCGCCCACGCCACCACCGTGCCGCCGCTCGCACCCCCCCGCGCCACCACCCACGCCTCCGTCCGCGCCACCGCCCGCACCACCACCCATGCCTCCCAGGCCACAGCACACGCCAGCGCCACCACCCTCTCCTCTCCGGTCACCGTCCACGCCACCCCCCACGCTACCACCCACGCTCCAACCCACGCCATCGCCCACACCACCACCACCCGCGTCACCACCCACTCCTCGTCCCACACCACCGCCCTTGCCACCGTTTAGAGAGTTTCTGATCTCATCCTGAAGTGAGAAGGCTTGATCTAATGTTAAATAACCAAAATAGAATTCGCATATGGATGGCGCCAGAAAAGTTACATCACGGACGCTACGTTGAACAGAGCTGCTCTAAACTGAATATTAATATGCAGTTTATAGGCACAATAATTCATCAAGTTAAGGATGAAAAAATTGCATAATTTCATGTGTGAATACCGACCTAATGTTTATATCGAAATACATAGTAGAAATATGCAATGTGCTTGCCATATCGAATAAATCGGTGTCTTCAAGTATTTTAACCACCGCCTAGAATTGTTTGTAAGGAACGACCGATCGGAGTGGCTAGGCTGTACAGTTCACCCGGGCAATGGTTGGCTTTGCCTCAAGTACTTAGTCTCGTCCATCTTCCACCACCGTCACTCGCACACGAGATCTGCCGCTGTGTGTTACTTCACATGGTGACTCGTGATTGTCACCTGATTATATCTCAGTTTCCTGTTCATATTTTATGTGAGTGAATTTTGTAAAAAGCTCGAAAATAAGCTATTTTGTACAAAACTCGATAACGTATCCAAATTTTTACTGCGTAGTGTTTCGAAAACATTTATCTCAGCCACAGTTTCTCGCAGATTTCTAATTTTATCATGGGTTTATCTTTCGTCTCTCTTTCCTGTTCTCCCTTTCCGACCCACTCTCATATTCCACGAAAGCTGTTTCCGACTGCCGCGTCGACAAGGTCGTGACCCTCGACCTCTTGGGCGGGCGTGAACAATATAGAATTACCGATAATTAATTACAACTCTGCGCACAGTTTTCGCGGCGGGCTAATTAAGTCTCTAAACGAGGGCTGCGGGGCCCTGGGAGACGAGGGCGAAGCGACCGGACGGAAGGGCTGGGGGGCGTGGCGCCTCAAACGGACGCGTTTACGTGACCGCCATCCGCTGGGGGGTCTTGCGTGCGCGGACTCGCCAATGCCCCTGACCAGCTCACGCCGAGCCCGGCGAAGGGCTCGTGGGCATGTGGGCACGTCTCGGCGTGACCGGTGCGGTTCCGAGTTGATGACTTGGCGTGGAGGCGGAAGAAGTGAAATGAATTGAAAAAGCGGAGAATTGCGGGAGCTGGTGATAACGTTCTTTTGGTCGTTTTCTGGTCTCTCCAAACTTCTTTGTTGGTTGTGGAATGGAATTTGGTGTCGAGAACTGTTGGGTTGTAATTTTGAGTTTTTACAAGACGTGAATTGTGAGAAGTGAGAATGTTTTCGAATTGTGAGATGCTATCCCACAATTTTCTTTGTATCTCTACTAATGTGATTTCTTTGTGTTATTCTAGTTCAAAATGGTTTATACAATTTTCCTCCAATATTGAAATTTGGATGTAGAGAAAATGTTCCATTCTTTGTTGGGGAAGCTGATAATTTCTGTTTGGAGAAGTATCACTTGCCTGTTTGTTCTTGAGATATACACTCCACAATAGTTGTATACGTGAGTTTCTTTACCAATCTGAGCCATGCAGTGCTCTTTAAGCTCGAGTTTAAACTCTTTAAACTAGTTGAATCATCTGTTCCCTTGACGAGCTCATACGAATCCCAACAGAAGCGCTCATAAGAATGCAGGCACTCGGAGCAACTAGTTCAGAGTTCACGATTTGTCGACGGGGTACAAACTTTGAAATGAATTGAAATGGAGAATCATGAGAACTCGCGGTGTGATTATAGCAGTGTTTGGGTTATTTTCTTGAATGAAAACATTTTTCTTCGCAATGATTTTTTCTGACAAGAACACTCTAACTACCAAAACTATTCAACAACGGAGTTTATTCTCAGGAAGATATATTTCTCTTCCCCTTTTATATGACTGCTAACACGAAATAACCATAATTGATTGCGATATATTGATATTTTCAAAATATTAATTATGTAGTAAATATTATTGTATCAATGAAATTCAAGTTCTATGTAAAATAACAATCTTCGTAGTGTGAATGCTTACGATTATGTAAGGAGGTCACATTCTACCTGGCTCTTTAAGTATGCATCTCAAAAACTACGAGTGAGTTTCTTTTTTGTTATCAGAAATTACACATGAGCAGTTGACATTTTTATCCGTGACTTTCCTTCCCTTGTCTTTTGGGTAAAAAAAATTGAGAATGTGTGTCGACATGTCGCCTCAGACCATTCCCTGGTGGGTAGTAAGACGCTATCCGCTGTCACGCCAGTGGCATTCGTTCTCCAAACTCCAGTTTCCCTACCCAGATCACTCCGAACTCAGTGAGGTGCACGTTGATGATCCAAATTCATTTGACGAGTAGACACAAAAGTTCAAATGAATTGAAAACGAGAATTACGGGTGCTGGTGGACATAGAGTTGTAAGTATATTAAGCAATACAGCGGTGCCTGTGTCTTTGGCTGACCACCTTAAACGTTTTTATCAGTTTTAGAATGAAATATCCAGGAAAGGACAGTCGAGTTCCAACTTAGAATTCATTTCCATATGTTGAAGAATGCCATTACGAATATAATGTAGTAATTATTTATGTGAATGTTCTGTGCGTCATCTATTATTCGACGTATTATTTTAAATTTGTATATAGTGCTATATCATTGATATTCATATTTATTTTGTAAAGTGTTCCATTCTTTGCAGTTATGATTCTCCTGAATTTGTGGCTTTTATATAGTAAGTTCTCGGTATTATTAATAATAGTTTTGTTATTACAGATGTGTGGTATTGCAGGTGATTGAAACAGCTGTAAGGAAAGTCCCAGCACTTCGCACATTGACTTAATGCGCCACATTCTTACTAAAAAAAACAAAATCAACGAATGTGTAGTTGAAATTGCTAGAGTTATTCACGTTAAAATAGAAGATTGATGAATACAGATGAAACATGTAATAAGAATGAACATGTTATAGTATTTTTGGCCGTATGTAATACTTCGTTGATTAAAAATAGGAGATTGTGATTTAAACTATGAAAAAGTGTAGATGAAATGATTAAAATGAAAGTTACCAAAACTTTATGGATTGTGGAACTCCCCTTCTTCAGACCTGAAGCAAGTAGGGACAACATCATCGCCGAAGAATTGTCGCTACAACATTTCTGTCGTAGTGATTCTTGAGGTTTGCTGGAATGAAGTTATAGAATATTGATATCGCCTTATTTCTCTCCCCTCAACAGTCGGAGAGCGCATCAGAAAAACTTGTATTTGCGAAAGAGATGAGAATTAGGGAAGCGAGAGAAGAAACGTTGAAGCAGCTCACCTCACGCGAAGGATAATAGAGGGTTAAAAGCATTATTTTCTGCAAAAAATGACGCGATAGCGACGGAAGTCGGGAAGCGGGATGCAGCAAGACGCCGCCGCAGAAATGACCTGGCCGCGTGCCAGCGCCTGCCTTTTGTTTTCGTGAGTTGCGCAACTCGTGCTGCCAGCGAAGGGGAAGTTTCAGGTTTCGTCTGGCGCGGAGGCTGAGAATTTGACGCTGAGAATTCTGGAGGCTGAGGATCGTAGAGGCCGAGGATTGTGAGGGATAAAAATAGTGAAGGTCAAGAACTGGAAAGGCAAATGATCGGAGAGGCAGAGGATCGGAGAGGCAGATGATCGGAGAGACAGAGGATCAGAGAGGCACAGAATCGGAGAGCCAGAGGATCGGAGAGGCAGATGATCGGAGAGACAGAGAATCGGAGAGACAGGATCGGAGAGGCAGATGATCGGAGAGGCAGATGATCGGAGAGGCAGAGGATAGAAGAAGCAAAGATTGATTGATTGTTAGTGATTCCGTGGGGGTCAATTAGTAAGGTCATTTATCCCGTAAATGTGGTGCATGTATTTTCCTCGGGAGGTTAAGGTGATCTCCCGCTGATTGACAAGATCCAGCGTCGACCTAACGTCGGCTATCGGTTTTCCCAACCAATCGGTTTTCCACCAGAGGGGCACCCAGCCGGGACAAGTTCCAAGTCCCAACCAGTCTCGAGACATGTGTGGTATGCAGAGCATGTTAGTGTGTGTCTAAGTAAGGGGGCATGGATAGGACAAGGAAGAGGAAGGAAAGATCGCGCGAGGTCCGTGGCCCGTTTGTTAGTGTACAGCTCCGGCATTCGCCTGGTGTAGATGGAAGAAACCATTGGAAACTACCGATCAGAGCGGCCGGCCGCTAGAATTCTCCTCTGCATCTGAATTACACCTAGTAGCTATGTAGCTAGTGTCGAAAATCCTGTCACTGTCGGGACTCGAAGCTAGAACCTCCCGGTCAGAGGCACTGCGGTGACATCAGTTGATGTCCTGGGAAGGCTGAGAATAGTACAGAGACAGAATCGAGGAGGCCTAGAATCGAGGAGGCCTAGAATCGAGGAGGCCTAGAATCGAGGAGGCCTAGAATCGAGGAGGCCTAGAATCGAGGAGGTCGAGAATCGAGGAGGTCGAGAATCGAGGAGACCTAGAATCGAGGACTAGAATCGAGGAGGTCGAGAATCGAGGAGGTCGAGAATCGAGGAGGCCTAGAATCGAGGAGGCTTAGAATCGAGGAGGCCCAGAATCGAGGAGGCCTAGAATCGAGGAGGCCTAGAATCGAGGAGGCCCAGAATCGAGGAGGCCCAGAATCGAGAAGGCCCAGAATCGAAGAGGCCTAGAATCGAGGAGGTCGAGAATCGAGGAGGCTGAGAATCAGGGTGGCCGAGTCGTGATGTTGTGTCCATGCTCTACATCTGCACTACATGCCTCTGCACATACCATTGCTTTCTTCCTTATCCTCAAAATCGCCCTCGTTTTTATTCCTTCCTTGTCATTCGCAATCGTTCCCACCTCCTCATTCACCTGGGCACTTCGTTTCGTGCTTTACGTTTCATTTGTCTTCACCACCGTTTTTGGTGCCGCTGGACTCGGTTGTGCCTACGCCTCTTCGCTTGTGCTCAACGTCTCCTTTTTCCCACCTCCGCATTCCGCGGTCGCTGTTCCTTTTCACATCCTGCTTCGCTGTTTAGTAACGGATTTCCTCTAACTGCCGTAGCCACTGCTTCTTATTACGCTTTCCACTCGCACATTTACAACAGCTCCTCTCTGTCTGTAGTGTAGTAAACATTCTGGTCACCGGTGTTTGCTGGAAAATAATTATTTTATATTTACTTTTGCTTTCTTTCTCTCTTGTATTCAGATGGCACATTTTACTTCTCATAAATTACCGAATTTTTATAGTATGAAACACAAATTCTCTTTCTTAATTGTATTTGATGTCCGTTTGAAATGGAAATAAATAATACAAGTTGTATTTACAATTATAATTGTGATTAATGCTATTTATAAAAAAATTTCTAACACATAAATCAATTAATGCACAATGGTCACATTTATCTCTTTTCGTTAGGGCGATATCTTTTTGTCACTTTCCTGTGCATAATGATAAACTTTTATACTCAGTATCGTATTTTAATTAATCGTATTTGAAATACGCGGAGTATAAAACGAAAGAATATTGAGTGTCGCGCCTGGTAAGCGGGACAAGTGAAGCCGTTCAGATTGATTGATTGATTGATTGATTGATTTTTTCGTGTTTCCGGGCGCGTCAACTACTTAGGTCATTAGTCCCGTTAGTGTAGTGCATGTTGTTTCGCGGGAGATGGCGGTGATCTTCCCCCGCTGGATGGCGAGATCCGGCGCCGACCTACCGTCGGCTAGTGGGGTTTTCCCCTAACCAGGACTCTCGCACCAGCGGGGCACCGCCCCAGACGGGACAAGCTCTAAGCTCCCGGTCGGTCTCCCGGAATATGTTTTAGTGTGTGTGTGTGTGTGTGTGTGTGTGTGTGTGTGTGTGTGTGTGTGTGTGTGTGTGTGTGTGTGTAAGGGGAGAGGATGGGAGAAGGAAGAGGAAGGACAGATCATGCGCGGTCCGTGGCCCGTTTGTTAGGGTACTGCTCCAGCATTCGCCTGGTGTTGATCGGAGAAACCACGGAAAACTACCGATCAGTGCAGCCAGCCTCTAGAATTCTTCTCCAGACAGCGACTGAATTCGACCTAACTGAAAAGCTAGAGTCGAAAATCCTGCCGCCGTGGGGAGTGTAACCTAGGACCTCCCGGTCAGAAGCTCTGCAGTGACATCAGTTGATGCACTGAGCTACCGCTCCCGGTGAAGCCGTTCAATGAAGGTGGACCCTTATGGGTTTGGTCTCCTCCCACTGCTCTGGCCTTCGTCAGGCCGCCTCCGCCCCGCGGCGCGACAACGCGATTTGCATCTGGGGGCGCTTATCGAAATGCTATCAACGCTCTAATTCGACTATCGACGTTTCGCCGCGCTTCAGAAATAGGCGGCCGGGGACGCGATTGAATCTGCGCCGCCGCCGCAGCCTTGCACCCCCCTCCCCATCAAGGGGTCGACGCAGCAGCAAGTTCCCGTCGGCTGCACCCTCTCCGTGCCTCTGCTCATCTTCGCAGCTCGCCATCCTCACATTCGCTGCACTCGCTGGCAAACCCGTCCCTTTTCTTCGTCCCCGCCTTCATCTCCTAACTCGCTGTAAGTTACGCCTTCCAGTACAGATTAATTTCGTTACAATGAAACGATGGTTCCAGTCAACTTATAATATATATTCACATACGTTTCGCCCTACATTGTGAGGTTCTCAAAAACGTCTGCAAATATTTTTTTAAAATTCTGCCCACGTAGGACTCGAATCCTGGGAACCCCCGGTCTAAGATTCGGAGGCACTACTAGGGAGTGGGTTTCTATTATTTTGTATATTTTTGCCTCTTGTTCAGGGAATAGCTCAGTGGAATTTCTTGATTTTCGGTTAGAATTGGATACTATGTGGATTAATATGTTAGTGCATACTTGTGCATATTTGGCCAATTTTTCCTGTTGGTGCATGTGCTTGCAATTATAAGGGCATATTATGTATATTTCGTTAAAATAGAGACTTATCTCGTTTAATTCGTTTCAACTTTTCATACGATCTATTTATTTGTGAGCGTTCATCGATTACAAAAAGCTTGTTACAAAGAGTTTGCGTTCTTTGTCTTTTCTGTAAATAATAAAATACTTTTTCAATTGTGAGGAATTTCTTGAATTTTTTTAATCAAGGCAGAATAAATGCAAAAAGACATACAATGTACTACACTGAGATGAATATTTACTTTAAGTATTTCTCCCGCGAAGGAAGGTAGATTTTATTCTGTTCGCTCAAAAATACATCTTTTTAATTCCATACACGCTTTTCCTGAATTTCATTAAGAATGATTAATGCAGTAAATAAAATATTGCTAATATCAATCTATATATTTAAAAAAAATAAGGTATTTTGCCATGGCTTCGTTTAGAGCTTCTACTGAACCGATTGTAGTATTTTTTCCTTTAAATGAAAGAATGTGATCCCTAGATGTGTTATCAGATATTGTTTGTGTTCATTCACCAACATTTAGTGTGTAAATTAATTAATTAAATATTTCTTTAATAGTACGCTTATCAATAGTCAATTGTTTTCTTCCAAAGGGTGGCTGTTTCAAAATCGATATATATATAAGTCGATATATGAGTCGACAGCGCCACTTCATGGTGGCGCTGTTTGATGTTTTGTTTTGATTGTTGAGATTTGTTTACAATTCATCAAGGTTTTGTTTCAGTGTAATTATTGCATTGTGGCGTTGACAGTTTGCATGTATTTGCTTTTGTGGTGAATTTTGTAGAGAACATTTGGACAGTGTGTTTTGCTCGGTTGTACTGAAGTAGTGAAGTTGTTCACAGGTTATGTCGAATTCCGAATCGTTGCCCACGCGTCCCAAAAGACGCAAACGTACATTAACTGGACGCAGGGAAAGAGAAAGTCAGCGTAAGTGTCGTGATAGTGAGGTCATTTCGTTTTCTGCTGGGTCGTTGCCTATGAAATGTCAGTTTTGTTCTGCTTTGCACTTCGCATGTGAGAGAAATTCTGCAAACGATTTACTCTGTGTTGCTTAAATGGGAAAATAAGTTTACCTTCAGGCGATATACCAGAAGAAATAAAAATTGTATATAGGACATGATGACACATCAAAAAACTTTAGAAATAATATCCGTCAGTATAATAGTGCTCTTTCTTTTGTGCAATTTGGCACCGATATTGCATTGCCATCTGCCCATGGGCCATACGTGTTCAAAATTTTGGGAACTCACATCACAGAACATCTTCGTTGTACCCTGAAGATCCAAACAATGCAACGTACTGTGAACATTAGTCTGGTCACAGTATTTTACATTTATCTCAGATCTCACCGTCAAATTTTGACGGGTTTTCACTAGTTGCATATTAAAGTGCATTTTTGAGGATTTTTAAGTCATAAATGCATATTTTAGAAAGCATATTTAAACATTTTTAAAGGCATTAATTTCCTCTCCCTAATTTATAAAACCATCCTAATTCCTGTATGGACATGTGGTATCCAAATCTGGGGCACAGCCAGCAGAACAAACTTATCAATTCTTCAAATATTCCAGTCAAAATTTTTAAGAGTCATCTCATCAGCACCTTGGTACATGTCTAATGCAGCACTCCATCGAGACCTCAATATTCAAACAATTCAAGAGAAGATACAATAAATTAGCCTAAACTACAATAAACGCCTGGAAACCCATCCAAACCATCTAGCCCTAAACCTTTTAGACAATAGCCAAGAAATATCGCGCCTCAATAGAACCTCCTCTTTGCAACTTCCTTACCGCTTTAGTATTTGACATTGACATTCACGAAACAAAAATACTTCTCCGTTTTGTGTTATTATTATTCTTATATTTTTTCTCTTTTCTGTTATAGTGTTTGTATATTGATCCTGGAAAGTACCAATGGGGGACTTTTCTGCAAATTATTATTTCTTTGATCATTTTATTTTGAATTATCATATTTACTTATTATTTCGAATTGAAATAGTAAATTTTCATTGTGTTAATAAAAAAAATTTCCTCTCCCTAGTCACCATCAATGCTCTGGGTTAACTCATTTGGTCCATTGCTCTCGTCCTCACTCTTTCCTCTCTCGCATTCGTCCGTTTTCCTCACTCAACTCCGCGCTCCTCTGCATACACGCCTCCCGTCCTCGCCCTATCGTCACTTTAAGCTTCGGACCCTCCGTTCCCACTCTCGTGGGCCCTTTGCACGTTCCCTGTAGCTCCACCGCTTCTGACATCATTATTGCTGGCTGCTTCGTGTAACTTTATACCGACAGCCATTGGTTTTGACCTCCTTGTCTTTGACGAGGATGAGAACGCAGACGCGCCTTTGTTCCGGATATTCATTTTGAGGATCTTGATTCCCTATTGTTTCTTGCTTTGTCGCGAGGAAGATGACATAGAAAGCGGAAGGCGATGGAATCAAGTTAATTCTTAGATTTTCTTCTTTCTCGTTCCATTACTCTTATCATCAATTGTGGAATGTTTTACTCAACCTTCATCACTGCTCTATTAGCACTGTTTGTTCTGGCTGAGTATTTCACTTTCTTCTCGACCCAACACTCACATTCCCTCTTTCTTCTTCTTCTTCTTCTTCTTCTTGCTCTCGTTTTCTACTTCAACTTCTTACCCTTTCTGTTTCTCCACAAGTCATTAAATCGAACGTTTACGTGTCTTCCCTTTGATAGTGCCTCTCAAATACTCAGACTTCTTTCAGTATTTCATTTCAACAAAATGTTGACCTTTTGTCACACTAGTACAATAGAATAGGTAGGAAAGGAGTTGCATGTCTGATCGAAATGCGTACAGAGAACATGGAACTAGGCAATATATGATGTAGTTAAAATTGTGATGTACGTGTTCATATGTTGTGTTGAATATATTGACAATGTAATGTATGTATTGGGTTGTACTGTATAAGTAATGGTGTGTTTTTAATGCACTACATATGTAAAATCAGTTCGTCAATTATATTCTGCATATATTATCGCATATCTAAGTAAATATTACCTAAATATTCATGTACCTACGTATGTACGTGTACATGCAACTTTCTACGTGATTTGTATAAATTAAACACCTACATTAGTTGTGCGTATTTGTAACAGTACAGTACTTGCGGTTTGCGACATTGTGTCCTGTTGTAATTCTGCCGCCCTGTGTATAACGAAGCGGATTTGATTAAATATGGATCTATCATTAGGCGTAGGTGTGGCGAGGAGGATCACCCCCACTCCATGTGCAGCGGCAGCTCCACCCCTTCCCCTCCCCCTCTCCCCCCCCCCTCGGGGAGCAGGGGGAGGGGCGAGGGAGGGCGAGGCGTGGGCGTCTCGCAAGCCAATAATATTCTGGCGTGCAGGGGAATTTGTCTCCGTCACCGCCACGTCAGTGTCAGGCTGTCACGCTGCGGTGGCGGCGGAGGTGCGGGCGAGGGTGGAAGCGGGGGGGGGAGGCACGGTGGAGGAGAAAGATGGGGAGGCGGAAGAGGATGTACTGGCGGCGGGGGAAGTCGGACAGACGGAGGCAAAAGAGATGGTGGAGGCGGGGGCAGAGGAGGCGGGGGCAGAGGAGGCGGGGGCAGAGGAGGCGGGGGCAAGCGGGGGCGGAGCGGAGCAGGAGGAGGCGTGGCAGGAGGAGGCGGGGCAGGAGAAGGCGGAGCAGGAGGAGGCGGGGCAGGAGGAGGCGGGGGCGGAGGAGGCGGGGCAGGAGGAGGCGGGGCGGGTATTGGTGAGGGGTGTGGGGTCGTAGGTGGGGATGGAGGTAATGGAGGAAAGCTCGGAGGCCAGTGAGTAAGAGCCGTCGCTGGCGACCGGGTTGGGGTTGTGGGCGCAGCTGCTGTCGAGGACATACGGACACAGTCGCCCCTTCGTCTTTCCTCATTTGACGGAAGGAAGCTCCAACAGGATGTCGCATAGCGAGGGAAAAGCCAAGATACCGATCCAAGGCCCAAAAATCTGTGTTTGTTAGTACCTTGTAATCTTTTAAGAGAACACTGTGTAGATATTTCATAACAATATTTGTCTTTTCCCTAACTAGTTCAATAATTATAATAGAAAAATAAATGAATGAATACAGAACAATGAATGTAAATATTTTTGATAGCCACCAACCCCCGAGGGAAAACATGCTACACTTACGAGACTAATGTCCTTCAAATTTTCGTACCCGGAATCACTAACAATGAATCATCAATCCGATACAGCAAAGACGTTAAAAAATGACATATATATTGCTTTCGTTGAACTGAATTTTCGAAAATAGAAAAAGTTACAAATAATCCAATATAGTATATGGTGTTCTATCATCACTTCTTTTCTTGGTTTGCTTCTTGTGCACCTATTTTACAAATTGAATGAACTGGAGTCGACATTAGCAGACACTAGGAATATTGTCTCTTGCGTCATATTGACATTTCGGCTCAATTCTTGTGATCTCTTATCAGTTTTAAATGCCGAATGATTATTTCAATATTAGATAACAATAAACTCAGTTGATTGTCTCTAGCAGATTAAAATGACAATAAAATTTGTTTCCAAAGTTTCTACTTGTAAATAAATTAAAAGTTCACTAAATCGACCATCAAAACAGTATTCGCCTATCTCCAAAATCTTAATTGGCAAAATCTCTGCGAGTCAGACGCCTTTTGTTATTTTTTGTGTTCAGCATATTAAAATGACAATAAAATTTTATTCCTTTCCTTAGTTCCTTCTTATAAAAAAATACAAATTAACTAAATCGATCACCAAAATAGTATTCGACAATCTCCAAAATCTTTGTTAACAAACTTTCTGTGAGTCAGCTGGCTTTTGTTATTTTTTGTTTTTAGCAGATTAAAATGACAATAAAATGTGTCTCCTTTCCATAGTTTCTTCTTGTTAAAAAAATAAAAGTGTACTAAATCGACTATCAAAATAAAATTCGACAATCTCTAAAACCTTAGTTAACAAACTTTCAGCGGGTCGAATGCCTTTCGTTATTTGCGACCATCTTGTCAAGGCTTTCGCCCACCGTGCGCGGCAGAGACCCCCGGGCGGCGACAGATGAAGGGTGTCAAGCCGCACAAGGCGCGCGGAGTCCCAACGGCCGGAGGGGAGGTTGAGATGTCTGCGGGCGCGGCGCCCGAGGTCGCCGCCTGATTCCAACCCCTCCGGCCGGGCTGCGATGGCGAGCACGGGGAGATGCAATTCGAGGGGGTGGTTTGTGTCATCACGTGACTGACGGAGCGAGAGGGAGAGGGGGTAGAAGTGAGTTGAAGCTGCGGGGGAGATGAGAAAGACACGAAGCGTGAAGAAGATTGAAAAGGGGGGCGAGAGGAGATGCGGTGAAAAGAATTTGCTATCGGGGAAGAGAATCCAATATACTAATCAGTTTTTTTTCGGCGGTCCTTCGCAAACGTTATGAAAAAAGCGACCCATTCTTCCGAGTTAAGTAACAACTCCCGGCGATGAAGACCAGATGCTTTACACAAAGGAAACGAATTTGTAATGACCGTAACTCACTGTGCGAAAAGGGGTCGTTAACGTAGAAATTTAGTGAAATAAAAGGAAGGAAATGAAGTTGTTTGCCGGCAGGTGGTAAAGCGGTGGGTGCATATTTAAAACTATGCTTACTCAAAATGAAGGCAAATATTTTTTATCTTAGAATATTCATTAATACCAATTTTCAGAAAAAAAATTAATCAACATAAATACGTATTTGTTGTTCCATTGTTCACTCATGAATATAGAAAAAATGATAACATTATGAAATCAACATACCCATTTTTCTTTTGAAATATATTAAATGTAAAAAATTTATTTTATTGTTTATTCCGTTTTTAGCGAATTTCTTCTCTTGACTATTTGTTAAAAAATTATTATATTAACATAAGATGTAAGCATAAGCTGAAAAAATGTTAGCCTAAATTGAGTTTTAGGTTTTTGTTTGTTTTCCTTCTTTATCATTCACTATGATTCTTATCTCCTATTATTTGTTCGTTTAAGGAAGTAAATATTACTTAAGAGATTTGATATTAATTAAGAGATTAATCTCACATGGAGATTAACATGTTACGAATGAGAGCTCTTACACATTTTCTGTCCGTCGTCCGACAAAAAAAAATACCTATCAGAGCAGCCGGCAGCTAGAATTCTCCTCCAGACAGCGACTGAATTCGATCTAACTGACAAGCTAGTGTCGCAAATCCTGCCACCGTCGGAACTCGAACCTAGGACTTCCTGGTCAGAGCAACTGCAGTGACATCACATGATGCCCTGAGCCAAATCTCCTCGTGAAATTAGCTAATGCTTTTGGTTCGTCGCACCCACGTGAAAAAGGTTAGAAAGAACAATATTCGGCGATACTAGCTTTTCAGCTAGGTCGAATTCAGTCGCTGTCTGGAGGAGAATTCTAGCGGCCGGCTGCTCTGATCGGTAGTTTTCTGTGGTTTTTCCGATCTACACCAGGCGAATGCCGGAGCAGTACCCTACCAAACGAGCCATGGACGGCGCGCGATCTGTCCTTCCTCTTCCTTGTCCTATCCTCTCCCCTTACACACACGCTTACACGAACATGCAGTACACTAGCACAAATTCCGGGAGACCGGTCGGGAGCTTAGAGGTTGTCTTGGCTGGGGCGGTGCCCCATTGGTGGAAGAGTTCTGGTTAGGGGGAAACCCCGCTAGCCGACGTCGGCATCGGATCTCGCCATCCAGCGGGGAAAGATCACCGCCATCTCCCGAAAAAAACATGCACTACACTAACGGGACTAATGACCACAGTAGTTGACGCGCCCGGAAACACGAAAAAATCAATCAATCAACAATATTCGGCAGAGCAACCGGACGCCTGCTCTTTGGCCTCCTGGCGCTCGTGGTCGCGCTCGGCGGCGCCGCCCGCAGTGGCCGGCCGCTGCCGGAGCTAATAACGCGAGGATTTGGGCGCCGCCCTCTGTTTACAAGCGGATCAAAGTTAGCGGCGCGGAGATTAGGCGCCGGCCACTCGCGCGCTGCGGTCGCCAGACCTCTCCCCAGCGCGGCGCGGGGCAGTGTGGGGCGGGGCCGGGCGGGGCGGAGCGGGGCGTGGCGGGGCGGCGCAGGGGGCGGCGCGTGATGGCGCGGGGCGGGGCGGGGCGGGGCGGCGCGGCGCGGCGCGGCGCGGCGCGGCGCGGGCTGGGGCGGCGCGGGGCGGCGCGGGGCGAGGCGGGGCTTGCACGGCGGCCGTGCATTATGCATGGGTCCCACCTGAGGGCGGGGCGGGTCAGAAACCCCGTGGCCGTGGGGGACCTTCTGCCCTTCGGGACCGCCTACCTTCGCTCGCTACCCCTATCTCGCGCTCGTTTACATGTATTTTATGCCACGCGCGGCTCCATGTGGTTTAGGTGTTGCTCAAGGTTCGAAGAAATTGTTCGTGTTCGGGTTTTGGTTTTGTTGTAAGTGTGATCATACGATTTGCTTCGTTTTATGTTCCACTCCTTTGTATATTTCTTATAAGAGAACTCGTTTTAGTAGCTTCTGCGGTTTGCATTTGATCTTCCGCCTGTGTGATGTTCACACTTCGGAAAATATTGAACTTTTGTTTTTGATGAACATGCCTGAATATTTGGTTTTTTTTCGGTATTTAATGTTTTGCCCAACACCCATTCTTCACATTATCATAGATTTTTTCATTCATTGTAGTTCCAGACATTAATAAAATAATTATTAGTATATACACTTAATCACGTTCTACATTATCGATACTTTATCAAGTCAATCGTGTTAAACAAACGTAAACGAACGCATTTCGGCCAATCACCTGCAACTGAGAATATTCATATTATTCCCTACAAGTGCAAAGTTTGCAATAGTTACTTCAGTTTCGGTCATCTTTAGTCTGAATGCAGATAGAAGAGAATATAAGATTTTTTATTACAATAGATTAGCTTTCATAGAAAACAATTATTGTTTTGACTCCATTGTGTGGAGAGCTTATAAAGTTTTCTTTCTCGGTAAGAGCTAGTGAAATAAACGAGTAAAATTCTATCACACAAATTATATCGTCAAACGTAGTCAAGATTTGATTTTCCACTCGGTCCATGGCAATAGTAAGAATTTTTATAAATTCTAAAATAATTTTAGAGTTTGCGTGTATGTCGGTGGCAGGGCTGTGAACATTGGCCGCGTGGGGGGGGGGGAATCACGTGACAACGCTAAGCAGTTGTTTCCACTCTCGTGAATACAAAAAACATTCACCTTGAAGAAGATGCAACAACGCCCTGAAGTGACAAACGTAAAGGCAACACCGTAGGTTCGCGCGTTCCTGTGAATGAGGATCAACAGTTTTTATGATCACTGTCAGATATATGCTGGAGCAGCACCTGATAAAACGGGCCACGGACCGCGCGTGATCTTATTTTTCTATTTCCTTTCGTTTCCAAACTCGAGTACCAAAGGTAATGAAGCGCCCTAAGACCGCACTCAATCAATCAGTCGGTGTTCATGCGGAGAACCTGATCAATTTACAGATAAATCAGACACCTCCATCTAACAATATCATAGAATCAGACGCAGGTGTAAGGATGGTTGGATCGTATAGGTCAGTATTTGCGCGCTTAGGATTCGGACCTACCGTCGTCCCTGCCCTTGCCCTCGCCCTTACCCTCGCTTTCACTCTCACCCTCGCCCTCGCCCTCGCCCTCGCCCTCGCCCTCGCCCACACCGTCGCCCTCACCCTCACTCTTGCCCTCGCTCTGGCCCTTCCCCTCACACTTGCCCTCGCCCTTGCCCTCGCTCTGGCCCTTCCCCTCACACTTGCCCGTGCGCTCGTCCGCACCCTTCCCCTCGCTTTCGCCCTCACTCTTGCCCTCGCTCTCGCTCTCACCCTTGTCCTCGCCCTTGCCCTCGCCCTCGCTTTCACCCTCGCTCTCGCTTTCGCTCTCGCCCTCGCCCTCGCCCTCGTCCTCTTGTTTCTGCTCTCCACTCCCCGGCGATGCATTGGGAAGTTCGGCTCGCGGCCCGGCCCGGCCCGGTGGAGTTGGTTCTGTGTTCCTGGATTTCCGGAGATGTGGAGTGGAACTTATTCCGTTTTAATTTGCGTCCGAGAGAACGTCGAAACTCGAACAGACTTTGCTCCGTTGCGCACTTCAATTTCACTGGCGTGATTTGGTGTACACTCAATTCCGAGGTTTGTTGTTTTGCTGCTGGAAATTACAATAAACGGACAGAAAACGAAAATATTTTGGAAACGAAAATAATTTATTTTCAAGTTGCATTCTAAAATTAGGTGGCATCAAAACTATTAAATATGGTCATTTTTTTAAAATATGGTACTCATAATGCCTTAATAATATCATTGGATAATGTTGTCAAGTTTTAATTCTCTTTGTCTTAGAATTATATATAGTTGCAAATTAATGTCTTTGTTTTAGAAAATACTTTGCAAAAAAACCTTCCATTTTGTAGTCATACATTTAAAAGAAATTGATAATTTACTCATGAAATGTATGTTTCAAAAATAGACTAATACAGTTACTTACAATTTAATTTTTTTAAATCAAAATTTACATACGTGATTTAGAAAATTGATTGATTTGACTTCAAAAAAAAAAATAGTAAAAGGAAAAATAAGTGGAGGTAGCTGAATGTCCCTACTGATGATACTAATTACTTCAATTCTTCTGAATGTCGATTCATCTTATGTATTGCATGAAGTATCTCAATCTGGAAGCTGTCTGCTTGATGGAGCACTTAAATTATCGCGCTTATTGCAGGATAATCAGAGGGATATAATTTTCCGGTAATTAAAGAATAATCTGGCGCAGAGGATCCGGCGACTCTCAATCGAATCTCGTTAACGCAGACAGCGACCGACCCTTCCTCATCCCTCCCTTACTCTCACTCCCTTTGTCTGCCCGCCCCTCTCCCTTGTCCCTGTCTCCCAGCTTGCCTTTTCTCGACGCATTTCCATCTGTTTTCAGTCCTCAAACCCCTAGATCCTTACCTCCAACGTACCTTTTCCACTTTCCGGTCTCGTGGGCTTCTACTCTTCCCCGCTTCTAGCAGATCCCGTCCTGCGTCCTCCTTCCTTTTCTCCGAGGTTCTGCAGGGGCGCCGTTCACTTGAGCTGCTTCAAAGGTATGCCTTTCTCTGTCTCTTGACTATGTGCCGACCTGCAATTCCCAGTTGCTTCTCTTGCCTATTTCAGTCTCCTCGAAACCTCGCAGTACTCCGCCCATGTAAATAATTTTCCCTGTTCTCCGCCACCGCTGCCCACCCTTCACCCCTTTCACCTTGCCGTCTGTCTTGCCACGTGACCGTTCTTGTCTCCTGATTTTTTTTTTTTTTTTAATTTTTTTTTTTGCTTTGAATGTTCCGAGCAGCTGGCTCTATTCTTTTCTTGCCTCTGCATTGAATCCCAATTTTCGCCTTCGGCAGAGGTTCTGTCAATCCTACTACATTCAACCCCCGCCTTTATAGTCCGTCGCTCCGATCCGCCTCCGCTTCCTCGCCCGGACCTCCGATCCCCGTTTCTTTGTTTTACCAAAGTTATCATTCTATTAACCTGTCTTTCCAACTCTCTTACAACCTTCCCCGACCCTGACTGCCTACCTCGTCCCCGTAACTTACCCCTTGTTGGCATAACTCGTTCCCTTGACTCGTTCTCATAATTTGTCCTCATTACTTGTTCTCTTATCTTCTCAATATACCGCTTCCATCTCCCGCTTCCACAACCTACTTCACAACTATCGTAATACGTCTCCTACAATTTGTTCTGATCTTACTTGCTCTCGCATATTCCCTTTCTCCACTCTGCCTCTCTCTCTCTCTTTCTCTCTCTCTCTCCTCAGTCACTCGCGCTCTTTCGCTCTCTCTCTCGCTCACGCTCTCTCCCTCTAGTTTTTTTTCTCTCTCTCTCATTTTCGCTCTCTCTCATTTTCGCTCTCTCTCATTTTCGCACTCTCTCTCTCTCTCTCTCTCTCTCTCTCTCTCTCTCTCTCTCTCTCTCTCTCTCTGTGTCGAACAGATCCTCACCCTCCCCTATACCATTTCCATTGCCCGCTCCCACTCTGTTCTCTCGTTCTTTCCATCATCCTGAAAACTTGATCCTTGTTTCTCATCCGCTCTCCTCTCTTCCTCGTCCCACCTTCGCCCACCTCCCCGACAGCGGATGCGCTCTTCCGCCTGGCCAGGCGCAATTAGAACCGCGATGGCCGCGCGGCCTGTCTCTCAGTGGCTTAGAAGAATGAGGCGTTAATGAACTTATTTCTGCAGCGCGCGGTTGCTGCCTTTCGGAATTCGTTAGTCTCGTTGTTTCCGCGAGAGCAGCATTGACATGGGCGATTGTTCTTGGCGTGGCAAATGAAGGTGAGATGGCGGTTTTCACCTAAGGTCGCAACGCATTCACAGAATCTCCTTTGTTTCACACGAATATACAGTAGTCATCGAAACATGAGGCGGAATTTTTTTTTTAAAAAAAAGATAGGCCTGACTTTTTCGAAGAAAAAATACAAATTAAGTTACGTGAGTTTTTAGTACTTTTATTCCTTTTTTCTAATTGAAATTTCAAGCATTTACAATTGTGAAAAAGCGCAAATGTAAATACTAGAACATTTCATTCTCCTTTTCGTCTTCTTGTTCATTCTATTCGTTTGGTCGAATATACAGTAGTCATCGAAACGTGAGGCGGATTTTTTAAAAAAAAGTTAGGCCTGACTTTTTCGAAGAAAAATACAAATTAAGTTATGTGAGTTTTTAGTACTTTTATTTCTTTTTTAATTGAAATTTCAAGCATTTAAAATTAAGAAAAAGCGAAAATGTAAATACTAGAACATTTCATTCTCTTCTTCGTCTTCTTGTTCATTTTATTCGTTTGGTCTGTTCTTAAATTCTTCACAATTCTTTTTCCTCTTTGGCGTTAACTAGCTTTGCTTTTTACCCGAATTGTAATCTTTCATAATTCTGAAACAATCAATCCTGCCAGAACCGGAAATTTTTGGAGATCTTTACTAAACTTCAATCGCTTTTTGCTGTCAACGTCTCTTCCTGTTCTAGTCGTTGTATGGTTCAGTCGGTTTGTGACCGTTTTTGGGACACAGTATTTTATAAATCAAGACCAAAATGTAAAGGTTTTTGGAGTAAGATCGTAAATCATAGAGTTCAAAAACATCCACATTTCGAGCGATGTGTTTTTTTAATTCTTACATACCCCAGGTCACCGAAGTTTCTGACTGCACATGATTTAAAATTCAAATCGAAAATATATTCACTGCTTCCCTAGAAGACTAGATGTGTAAATGAAAGCTTTTATGGCCGGAAGGCAATCCTGTATCCAGTCTCCAAAATAGACCCGGCGGCGTAATGTGGATTGCTTCATGACCCCATGAGCGATGGCGAAGTTAATTCTGTTAGGCTGGATTATTTGGCAGAGGCGCGACTATGAAGTTCTCATGATCTCTTGAAGTTAATCTTCTAGCGTTTCGAAAACAAAATCATAACGAAATGCCACTGATCCAAGAAGAATGTGGTAGTAAACGTTTACGAAAACTGTATCGGCCTGCCTCAGGTCACGGAAGCATATGATTTCACATGGTGTACAATTTATAGCGAAATAGTATTTAATGCAATTAATTTATAATGTCAGTCTACATTGTACAAGTACATATTTTGAAAACCAGTGACGTTAGAAGCGAGTTTTCAGATTTGTATGAATGCAATCAAGCAACATTTTAAACGAGTTGCAGACCTTATTTTTTGTAATACAGCATTATAAATTTATAGGAGAATCAAACTTAATTTTGCGAAACAACTTTCTTGTGACATCTCGGGTATGAGACATCTATCCCAGTAAACGATGGTCAGCTCTTCCGTTTACCGTCTTTCCCTTCTCTCGCTACGATTGGCTGAATGTGTGATGACGCAATGATTCGTGTCGTAAATTCTAATACGTCGTCATTTGTGCCGTAAAAGGCATTTTTATAAACTATTTTTTCCAACAGAAAAGATCGTATATAATGCTGATGTACACAAAATACAATTATACTTGTTTCTGAGTTAACTGGACGGTCAGTGAATGAATTTCTTGCCACAAGCCTTCGCAGTATCCGCGCCCGAAATAGACCTGCCTAGGCGGCGTAAGCGGGAACGTCCCAACACCGCGCGAGTGATGACGAGGTTAATTCTGTTAGGCTGGATCACTTGGCAACGGCGCAACTTCCCCGACAGGCAACTATTAAGCTCTTAGCGAACTCGCGGTCTTGACTTAACTCGAACAAATTCCGAGTTAGCAAAGCGGCGCGCGGGACTTCTCGCCGCCGTTGCGCGCCTCCCCGCGCACGCTGCGTCTTCGCTCAGGATCACGAACAGGTGTGCGCTGCGCGGAGGAGACGAGACTACTGAGTACTAGTGCTGATCATGAAGCTAAGAGAAGGGTTTAACGTTATGCGTCGCTCAGCAAAACAGATACTCAGCATTTAGGGTCCGTTGGATTCGTTGTTGATTGAATGATTAGTGATTTTGGGCGTGTCAACTGCTAAGGTCATTAGTCCCGTAGCGAGACCCGGCGCCGAACTACGACGGCTTCCTGGGTTTTTCCCCCAAGGCGCGGGACCACGAACAGGTGTGCACTGCACTGCGCGGAGGAGACGAGACTACTGAGTACTAGTGCTGATCATGAAACTAAGAGAACGGTGTAACGTTATGCGTCGCTCAGCAAAACAGATACTCAGCATTTAGGGTCTGTTGGATTCGTTGTTGATTGATTGATTGATTTTATTAGTGATTTAGGTCGCGTCAACTGCTAAGGTCATTAGTCCCGTAGCGAGACCCGGCGCCGAACTACGACGGCTTGCTAGGTTTTTCCCCCAAGGCGCGGGACCACGAACAGGTGTGCGCTGCACTGCGCGGAGGAGACGAGACTACTGAGTACTAGTGCTGATCATGAAACTAAGAGAACGGTGTAACGTTATGCGTCGCTCAGCAAAACAGATACTCAGCATTTAGGGTCTGTTGGATTCGTTGTTGATTGATTGATTGATTTTATTAGTGATTTAGGTCGCGTCAACTGCTAAGGTCATTAGTCCCGTAGCGAGACCCGGCGCCGAACTACGACGGCTTGCTGGGTTTTTCCCCCAAGGCGCGGGACCACGAACAGGTGTGCGCTGCACTGCGCGGAGGAGACGAGACTACTGAGTACTAGTGCTGATCATGAAACTAAGAGAACGGTGTAACGTTATGCGTCGCTCAGCAAAACAGATACTCAGCATTTAGGGTCTGTTGGATTCGTTGTTGATTGATTGATTGATTTTATTAGTGATTTAGGTCGCGTCAACTGCTAAGGTCATTAGTCCCGTAGCGAGACCCGGCGCCGAACTACGACGGCTTGCTGGGTTTTTCCCCCAAGGCGCGGGACCACGAACAGGTGTGCGCTGCACTGCGCGGAGGAGACGAGACTACTGAGTACTAGTGCTGATCATGAAACTAAGAGAACGGTGTAACGTTATGCGTCGCTCAGAAAACAGATACTCAGCATTTAGGGTCTGTTGGATTCGTTGTTGATTGATTGATTGATTTTATTAGTGATTTAGGTCGCGTCAACTGCTAAGGTCATTAGTCCCGTAGCGAGACCCGGCGCCGAACTACGACGGCTTGCTGGGTTTTTCCCCCAAGGCGCGGGACCACGAACAGGTGTGCGCTGCACTGCGCGGAGGAGACGAGACTACTGAGTACTAGTGTTGATCATGAAACTAAGAGAACGGTGTAACGTTATGCGTCGCTCAGCAAAACAGATACTCAGCATTTAGGGTCTGTTGGATTCGTTGTTGATTGATTGATTGATTTTATTAGTGATTTAGGTCGCGTCAACTGCTAAGGTCATTAGTCCCGTAGCGAGACCCGGCGCCGAACTACGACGGCTTGCTGGGTTTTTCCCCCAAGGCGCGGGACCACGAACAGGTGTGCGCTGCACTGCGCGGAGGAGACGAGACTACTGAGTACTAGTGTTGATCATGAAACTAAGAGAACGGTGTAACGTTATGCGTCGCTCAGCAAAACAGATACTCAGCATTTAGGGTCTGTTGGATTCGTTGTTGATTGATTGATTTTATTAGTGATTTAGGTCGCGTCAACTGCTAAGGTCATTAGTCCCGTAGCGAGACCCGGCGCCGAACTACGACGGCTTGCTGGGTTTTTCCCCCAAGGCGCGGGACCACGAACAGGTGTGCGCTGCACTGCGCGGAGGAGACGAGACTACTGAGTACTAGTGCTGATCATGAAACTAAGAGAAGGTGTAACGTTATGCGTCGCTCAGCAAAACAGATACTCAGCATTTAGGGTCTGTTGGATTCGTTGTTGATTGATTGATTGATTTTATTAGTGATTTAGGTCGCGTCAACTGCTAAGGTCATTAGTCCCGTAGCGAGACCCGGCGCCGAACTACGACGGCTTGCTGGGTTTTTCCCCCAAGGCGCGGGACCACGAACAGGTGTGCGCTGCACTGCGCGGAGGAGACGAGACTACTGAGTACTAGTGCTGATCATGAAACTAAGAGAAGGGTGTAACGTTATGCGTCGCTCAGCAAAACAAACACTCAGAATTCAGGGTCCGTTGGATTCGTTTTTGATTGATTGATTGATTAGTGATTTCGGGCGCGTCAACTGCTAAGGTCATTAGTTTCGTAAGTGTTGTGCACATTTTTATCGCGGAATGGCGGTAATATTCTCTTGTTGAATGGCGAAATCCGGCGCTGAACTACGACGGCTAGCTGTATTCCTCTCCCCCCCCCCAGGGAAAACCAGAGGGGCACCGCCCCTGCCGGGACTTAACTTACGTGATCTGTAAAGAAGACTCGTTGCAGTCCATTGTATACATTTACGGTTTAATGCAGTTTGTGATAGGGAGAAAGGTTCAAAGAAAAAGGTATGCAATTCAGGAGCTCCCCGCAGAGCTGCCAATCAACACTTAGGGTATGTTTTACGAGAAGGGACTTGAGAAGACATTCAAATGTTAGCAAAAGGAAATATTTTCTGAGGCTTTCGTCTCCCGGAGATCTATCAGTAATAGGTGAGCACTGTGTAGAATATACTTCTAGTGTAGGTTTAGTAAGTAATATTGTGCGTCTTTCAAGGAGAAACGTGAACTGCCAAAGCGCTGAAAAGTTAAAACCTATTGATCTCAAAGCAACGTAATTAACATAAGATCAACTCATTCTGTTTATAGTTAGCTCCTAAACCAATAAGCCTCTATCAGAGTCCCTGGAGCGAGTGGAAATTTGCATGACACCCGCTGCCGTCAAAATTACGCACGTTACTCCAACTTGTGTTGCTCGCTCGCGACCTTCCTCGACCCCTGCGCGCGTCCCCTTGTCGCTCGGCTCCTGTGTCCCTCACAGCAATCACTCTCTCCTGTCACCTCTCCTCTGTGTCCTTGCCTCGGCACTCAGTAATCTAAAATAGCCGGCCCTCTGCTAACAAATCTTGAAATATGCTTTTTTGTTATTTACGTTAGTAAACACGCACTTAGCCCCTTAGCAACCAACCATCCAAATACTGCTTTAAGAGCGCGTCCATAGCAACGGCCGCTAAAATATTTTTAATGGACTCTCGCTCATTTTAGCGGCCGTTGCTATGAATGCTTGCTTGCATTAGTAGAAAAAAACATTCAACTGTCTGATCACAAACAAAGCATCCAGTACCACCAACCCTTGCTACAGAAAATCAAGAGTAATGACAATTCTGAACTCGCGAAAGTGATAAAAGTTTATTTTTAATAAGCGATAAACTAAAATAACAAAAAATAACAAAAATCATTGTATGTAACTCGTCCTCTATTAGTCTTTAAGGACTTAGCCGGAAGGTTAACTACTCGGCTTCGCTATCGCTCCGCCTCGCAGTTAACCTTCCCGCTACGTCCTTAAAGACTCGTTTAGAGGACTCGTGACATAAATATCTATTAAAGATATTAATTTAACACCTTAAAATTCTCAAATATGCACTTTCATATACAATTAAAATTAACAAAATTTCATTTCTTGCATTAACCGTTCTTGATCAAATTCAGGGGAAGTGTGTTTGGAATGAAAAGATATATTTTTGTGCACGCAGAGTATAATCTACCTTACTTTGCGGAAGAAATAATTAAAGAAAATATTGACACTAGTGAAGTACATTGTATGTCTTTTTGCATTTCTTCTGCATGGTTTAAAAAATATATCAAGAAATTTCCTACATCCGCACAAGTATTTTATCATCGATAGGAACGAAAACAAACAAACTGTGACAAGCTCTTTGTAATCGATGAACGCTCACAAATGAATAGATGGAATGAAGAATTAAAACGTTTTAAAGATAAGTCTCTATTTTAACGAAATATACAAAATATGCTTCTATAATTTACATGAAAAAGCCCCAAACATGCCCAAACATATTAATTTCCATAGCAAGTCTAACCAAATGTCAAGAAATTTCTCTTAGCTATACTCTGAAGCAACAGACAAAAATAGGCAAAATCATAGAAATCCGCTCCCTAGTGATCATCTTTGAAGAGTCTGGCACTGATAATCCAATAACTTCAATGTTCACTTATTTTGTTTCATATTGGCTCCTAAAAGAGCTTTATTTAGACTTCTTCCAACGAGTTGAAATTGGTCTGATTCTCTCTGCTGCCAGTATTAGTGTTTGTCGTGAGCTCCGCGAGACTCGGAAATCAGGTCCGCTATTCCGTCTAACCACGCAAATTTCGCTACGCTACTTTCACCATCTATCAAAGATAGGAGGTATTATACTGGACGACTAAACAGGCAATTTGATTTTAGCTTTGAGGATATTTTACATGCAGTGAACCTACTGCATACGACAGCCGGCTTTACTTCCCCTTCGAAGGAAGGCGTACGAAGGATTTTTTTCGCCCTTAAAAACCTACGGCTTCGTTCGGTTTTGAACCCGCAAACTTGGGTCCAACAGTCCCGTTCACTAATTGTTGTATCACCTAATACACTTAAATTATGCTGCTGCCGTCCCTCTTGTAGCATTCTTGGACGTTTGTTGCGACTCTCGGCTTCCGTGAACCTCACTGCTGTTATGCTCCAATACTTTCATCCTTCCTCCGCTTCTTATTTTTGCTTAGTCTTCTCCTACGGCCCTGCACATCGATGCGACATTCATCACTTCAAATTATTCGCATCTGTGAGTTGTAGAAACGTGCCAAAAAAATTAAGAAACGTTTTACCCTTTTGAGCAATGTTCAAGGATGTAATTGATCTGCTCTTAAGCCCTCTTCGTCTCTAACCCACCTGATGTCTGAAGTACCCCTTTCATCGTTTGGCGTCAGTCCCTAACCGAGCGTCGTTCAGAGTTCCCTCAACGTGTTGAAATTCATTAAACGCATTGAAACTTTGTATGACATCCGCTCTACTCACAATTACGGGCATTATCGGAACTTCAGTCGCTCTGCCCTTGACCTTCCTCGACCTTTAGGTGCGTCGCCTCTTCGGTTAGCTTGGGTGACCCTCAACCCCATCATTTCCTTGCCTCGTATCATCTTCCCTCTCGGAGCCCGCGCCTCGGCTCGGCGCGTATTTATCGCCCCTTATCAATCTAAATTATCCGCACCTCTGCGTTATTGGGTCGCACGTGGCCGCCGCTAATTAAGACCCGCTAATTACTGCCTCCGCTCCTGCGTGAGGCTCAAGACGGCAGTTTCAGCACTTTACATGCCCTTGGCGCTGTTTACAGGACGTCGTGTGAATAATTTCCCCGTTAAGGTTTTGATTCGAGAAGGCACGAACGATTTCATGGAACTATTTATTTACATTAATTAATCGTCTAAAACTTCATAATATTTAGGAAGAAAATATCTCGTTTATGTCATTTTTTACTATTGATATATTTCGTGAAATTCAAAAAGATTTGAGATCTAGTGCGTTTACGGATATGAAAATTTGGTTTGAAGTTTTCCAAACTTTAAAAAAAAATTGAATATCATTTGTTAATTAATACGTTCTTGTTTGTTTTTATTTTGTTAAAAAGCAAAAGCATTTAACACTATTGAAATCAAACCACCATTCACCGGATATTTTTTGTACATTCATTTCCAACTTCGTTGACTTTCGGAAAGTACACAACTCTAAAATACATTGTGACTCATGAAGTTAATAATCTCAGAATATTTGAGATTTAAAAATGTAATTCGACGATTTCTGTCAGAAATGAAGGTGACAGCCGACCTGGATGGCCGAGGTGGCTAAGAGCGACTCAGCACTTCGATCCGAAGGGTCGCGGGTTCCAGTCCCGCCTTAGGCGTGGTTGTTTGTCCCTTGACTGTGATGTGTGTTGTCGCGGAGGGCCTCGCGTTCTGCTGACCCCAGATATGAGGAGCCCGCATGTGTGTTGGTTAGTGTATGGTCGAATGTGCGTCCCATCGGGACGTAAAGGGTAACCGGCTGTTGGCTGGATAAAAGCCCTAGGGGAAAAAATGAAGGTGACACATTATTTCACTTTAATGTTTGTCACTCACTGTTCATTCGTCAGTTTATTCACCATAAGATGTAACTGAAATTAGACACGTTGGTGTTAAGCTGTTGCAAGAAGCGATTTAAAGTTCTTGGCTCTAAGATGAAGATGTGAAATGAAGTCGTATCGAAGAATTCCTTTGAAAGTTTGAAATGACTCAAGAGATGTTTTTAACTTTGAGAGACTCAGGATTCTTGCTTGCCCTCCAACGAGTTGGATCCCGAAGCCCCTGGACTCTTCACAACACTTTTCGCTACACACACGAGCAAGATGCCCGACCAAGGTTACAACAATAATTTCATCAACGTTTCAATTCAAGTTTGTGTTATTGTGCGAAGCGAGGGAGTGTCATGGTGTTTCAGTGATACAAGTTACAAGGTAAAAGTTCAAAAAACCTAAAAGTGTAAGTTTAAAAGCTTTACATATACGTCTATAAACCAAAGTTATCACTCTATTGCCTCTTTTTTGACACTACTAGTTACGAAAAGGGGCCAATGTGATAATATTACAATCTAATATATGTATTCAAACAATACCGTATAATTGTAGGTGTAATTGGATGTTAGGTTTGTCAAACACGTGAGCGATTGACTGTGACTACTTTCTGAGGGCTATCCATTCCCTCACTGAAAGATTCACTCAAAATATTCCCAAATTACTGTTTTTTTCTAATTGCTTTTCATTTTCTTCAGCAGCTGAAATGTTGCAACTGAAAAGCGTGTGACCTTAAACTGGAAATCTTACGTGTACATTAAACTAGAAAGATCAAGATTTTTCGATATCACAAGATATACTGGATTATCAGTTATTTTTTTCTTATGTATTATTTTTATTTTTATTAATCTTCTTTTTCTGTGTTGTTGCATTAAAAATACGTTTTCCGGAACTGATGTTTTGGGATTTAACCTTGGCGTTGAGAGCAAGTTTCGTTCCAAGATCCAACCGAACGGTTCTCACGAATCTGCAAGATGGCCGCTCCCAACGGCGCTTGATCCCTTAAGGCTCCAACTTGCGTAATAAAATCGGATAAGGTCTCGTAGTTTTACGGCAAATTTTGCTGCAAAATAGCTGTAAACTCTTTATGTCTGTTGCAGTATAATGCATAAACTTCACAGGTGGTGAGGTAGAATATTACGACTGCTCCATAATCTGATCTTTACGTTTTCGTAATATGACTTACTATTATACTTATCAATACTGCTGCTGCTTCATGTTTTATGCGCCAAGCACCGTAATGAAACATCGGGTCTCGCTTTATGAATGGTGAAGATAGTGCTTTCTCTCCTTTTTACCACAAAAGTATCGTTAATGTAGGCATTCAATATATTATTCCTTTTATGGAAATGACTCAATCATTCCTTTCTAAATATTTCACACAGATGAATAAGCAATTTCACGTACCAAGAAGTGTATTAGCTTGACATGAGCTTAAAAAACATATCTCAAAGAATTTTATGTCGTAAACTTTGTAATGCGAATTATTTTTCTGGTCATGAGATTCCACATGAAATTTGTTTCTTCAACATTTATTAATATTGAAATTAGTTGTGAATTGCATTTAATAAATATGTGTAACACTAGTATTACAATTAAAGAAAGAAGTGGTTTCATCATGTCAGGGACAACACGGTGTCTCAGAATTGATGTTACAAACATCTAGGGTCTGTAGGAGTTGAAGAGAATCAAATTTTGCCATTTAAAATGTGATGAAAAATCTTACAAAGCAAATTTACATAAGTATACCTCTAATTAATAGGAAAATCATCAAGCACAACTTTTTGCAGGAAAACATCTTCATGCAAAGAGATTTCATGATCCTCCAGACCAGTGTGCGTTGATTTTCTTACCAATCAGAGACAAATGAACCATTTTTGAGTACTTAAGATTGTTGTGTCATTTTCATCTTACAGGGTCATTTATATTAACGCAACACTTCAAAGTAGCAGAAATCAATAGATATTTAATATCCATTTGGCATAATAAATGTTGATTCTGGGAAGGGTTGAAAGGACAAAACAACCCTCTCATTTTGTATGTTTTGATTCTCGATTCATTTGTAACATTCGCCCAAATTCGAGAGTCGAACGTCCTCTCTAGTGTGATCCTTCGCGCGGATGATTGTACGACAACTTGAGAGCAGTGGAGAATTAGAATCGTCGCCCGAGAACGCAGCGCTGTACTGTTCGTAGCGCGCGTCGATGGAACTGCAGGGGGCGGGGCGCGGTGCAGGGGCTGCGAGAAGCACCTGGCGCCCGGGGCGATGCGTCGGAGACACAGCGCTAGCGCGGGGGCGGGGGCGGGAGCGTGGCATGTGACGGGTCGGAGGCGAGGGTGGGGCTGGGAAGGATGGAATGGGGACGGTGGGGATGAGGGCGGAGACGTGAGCTGGATGCGACGGGAACCGGAGAAGACGAGGATTGGAGTGCCGGTAGGATGGGATGGGATGAATTGGGATAGAACGGGATAGGATGGGATGCAATGGGATGGAATAGGATAGGATGGAATAAAATGGGATAGGATGGGACGGGATAGGACGGGGTGTAACGGGATGGGAGGGGTTAGGATGAGATGGGGTGGGATGGAAGTGGCATAGGCGAGTGTACGAGCAGCGCGGCTGCTGTGGCGGGGCGGGGCGGTGCGGGGCGGAGGCAGGGCGGGTTAGGAAGGAGGCTGCGAGAAGAGAGCGGCAATGGGGGCAGATGCGTGAGCCATGTTGGGACGAGGAGTGGGGACTTGAGGACAGCGCGTCGAAGTTTATCACAATATATCACTTCACACAACCGCAGTTTGACACAACTAACCACAAAATCGCAATGGCCCATCACCTTTAGTGAATCGTTCTGTTGCTAGAGACGCTTGAGTCAAACTGTAGGCTTTCTGTAAGAAAAATTATGAACATGTTCATATAGAAAACGTGCAGTCTGGACTGCACGTTTTCTGTACGTCCAATCCGCACGAAAACTGTACCGTGTATACCGGCCTTAACATTCAAGACGTATTTTACGTTTAAAACCTTTTTAAAATGTCTATCGTTTTGAAGTTTTAAAAATTGATATTTTTAATAAGTTTGGTTTTTCGTAAACAATCTATTTTGCCTGTTGGAGGTTTCGGCGCACATGAAGCTAGTGTGAGGCGTGGCGGGGCTTGCGCGGGGTGGGGGTAGGGCGTGGCGCAGGCGGGGCGGGGAGTGAACCGGGTGCACCGGCCTCTGGAGAGGGTGCGTCATCGACTCGAGAACGCCAGCAGCCTCCCTCCCTTACTCCCTTCGCCTCTCCCCTCCCGCCGAGGCCCTCGCGCGAACAAAGACGCGTCGCTCGGCGCTGCTAACGAATTTCTTTCAGTGGCGCCTCCGTAGCTATCTCTGCCGCAGGTGCTTTGCGAAGCGAGGCGTGGCGAGGGGAGCGGCGCTGGGCGAAGGAACAAGCAGCCGTGTGGAGCGGGATGGCGCGCCGCGCGGTGAAGTGGTGGAGGGCGAGGGTGGGAGGTTTGGGGCGTGCAGGGCGACGAGAGACCAGATAGGTGGAGCAGGGTGACGAGAGACGAGATGGGCGGAGTGGGTGACGAGAGACGAGGTGGGCGGGGCGGGGCGACGAGATGGGTGGAGCGGGTGACGAGATTGACGGAGCGGCTGACGAGAGACGAGGTGGCGGAGCGGGTGACGAGAGACGAGGTGGCGAGAGCGGGTGACGAGGGCGAGGTGACGGGTGACGAGACGAGGTGGGCGGGGCGGGGCGACGAGATGGGCGGAGCGTTTGACGAGATGGGCGGAGCGGCTGACGAGAGACGAGATGGCGGAGCGGGTGACGAGAGACGAGATGGCGGAGCGGCTGACGAGAGACGAGATGGCGAGCGGCTGACGAGAGACGAGATGGCGGAGCGGCTGACGAGAACGAGATGGCGGGCAGACGAGAGACGAGATGGCGGGCAGGCTGACGAGAGACGGGCGGCTGACGAAGACGAGATGGCGGAGCGGCTGACGGGCGGAATGGCAGGGCAGGTGACGAAGACGAGGTTGGCGGGGCGGGCGGGGAGGAGCGGGCGACGAGAGAGAAGTGGCGCAGCAGGGCGATGAGAGCGAGTGGGCGGGGCGGGGCGGGGAGGGGTGACGAGATGGGCGGAGCGGGTGACGAGAGACGGGGTGGGCGGAGCGGGGCGATGAGAGGCGAGGTGGATGGGGCGGGGCGGGGAGGGCGACGGATGGGCGGAGCGGGTGACGAGAGACAAGGTGGGCGGAGCGGGGCGAGGGCGGCACCTGAAGGCGCCTGAGGAATGAAGGACGTGTCAGTGAGTCGAAGGGATTTGTCAGTGAGGACCATACGTGCCCTTCCTTTGGAGAGATAGCTCTCGACTCTCAACTGTAGAAAGTAGATCCCAGGCGAGACTCAATAAAGTGTGTCCATCTAACAGTGAGACCTAATATTCGCGACTCCCACATTTAAAGCTCAGGTTGCTTTGTGTTTTTCTTCTCATAAAGCTTAGATTTTGAAATGGATGGAGTTATGAATGACATTCGGATATTTATTTTTGACTTGCTGTTTTCTGTGCGTGTAAAATTGTACAATTGAGATGTTTTTTTCGCAGCTCCAGGTTAAGTGCCGTTTTTGCTTTCTCCAGGAAGTCAGAAAATGAAATACAGATATACAATATAAAATTTTTGAATCATTAGATATAAGAAATGCCATATGCTTAACATATAATAATAAAATAATTATGTTATGTCAAAACTCTAATAACACGTTTATATATGACTAATTATGTATTCTTTCTGTTTGCAGGTAAGCTGCTTCTTTCACTACAAATGAAAAGTCCTGACTCGACTAACTGTATCGACATTGTAAGTAAGAGGAATTACGAAGGATTATTTTTACTTGTTAATATTTTTCAAAGTAAAAAGTAGTATCTTAAAATATTATCGTTGCATAATAATATATTGTATATATTTGATAGCTATTCTCTTTGTATTTGAGATCGCTTTCAATCTTAAAAGATCTACAATATTTCGTTCATAATTTCTTTCAGACACTAAGACTACAATGAGTTCTGCAATGACTTAACCAATTTATTAGAAATATATATACCACAGTAATCTTTATGCAGTAAAACGTACTCAGTTCGAAATCTCTAGTGATAAACATTTTTTCCCACTTCGGCATGTATGTTTTATTATAAAAAAGCAAAACGTTTGCCAGGACCTGAATTTCTGTTCACATTATACAATTTCCTCATAATACACGCATTAATCAAGTTTTCTTGTAAAGTGAAACATATTCGTCAGTCACAATATAAACATTTCAATCGTCAGAGCATCACAGTTATGTTACTATCGATCGCGTCTTCTTTGAAAAATAAAGATCTTTTTCGATAAGAAAAAAATAATTTAGTTTTCAAGTTCTCTGTCGTACAGTTCACTAGTTACAACTTCTTAACCACTTAGAAGTTATTTATGTCAATATACGTAGCATATTATGTTTTCATTTGCTTAAATTCACATTCCCGTGAATCTAAGAAATTGTCTCCACGACCATGCAACCAATTCTGCTTGTTTATTTAGGATTTTCTATCACAATATCACCATATCCAGGGAAAGACAACTGACACCGATAACCCGCTACGTTAGAACCATGGAGCTATGAATTCATGGAGGTAGAATTACACCCTCTACCATGTTCCGCAAGTGAAGCCACTCTGCATTTTGGTGTCCCCAAAACACAATCATTTTCAATGGAATTTAATAATCTTTTAAATATTGAAGGGTATAATAATTAAAACGGAGAAGCTTCTTTACCTATTCTGGGGTCACTGTAAATATTTTCAGTGTGTGAAGACTAAAATAACCTCAAACTTAAAGCGTCAAGAATGCCACGTTACTAAATTTGCTCATTCTACCTTTTTTAGATTTTTCTCTTGATCTCTCACAAAAAGTATCCAAATAAATAAAAATTTAACACTGCTTATATTATGAAGGAGCACGTGATACACAAATTATTACGAAATATTCTTAGAATTAGTGTTGTCACAATATTCGAGGTCTGGCTACCATTCCAATTATTATATGATTAAAAAAACACTTTGTCTTACTGTACTGTTACTTTTTTATTTCACCATTCCCTTACGTAAACATTACGTACCCTCATCTGAAATCAAAAGAGCAGGGTCCTCAAGTTTGTAGATTGGCCAGTAATACAATTGATGTCAACATTGTGCAAAACTTTCAGGTTTCTTTATAGAAGACGTCAAAAATAATAACGTTAGTTATTATTTCGAAGACATCCTCGGTGAATAATTATTCATAGAACAATTTAGATTTCTTAGAAGTGGTTGAAAAGCTGCTAAAATTGGAACTGCGAATTTCCAAAATGTACGTATCATTAGGAAGCTGCATCAAAATCCTCTTCTTGAAAATCGACCAGCTCTAGGTACTACGCTGCCAACTAACCCACAGAGCTCTCCTCTTTGGTACGAAGAGAAAAATCACGAAAATTAACCAATATCTTGAAATGTTACTTTGTTCTCCAAGCCTTATAAAGAAACTACTTACATGAGAAAAGAAATTTACGCCTTCCCCGAACAATTTATACAGCAGTAAGGCACACAAGTAGCAGTAACGAACTTATGAAAGCTTGTAATTTGTTCAAGGCTTTTAAACATTAAAAACGATGGCAAATAACTCACCTCAATACGAGGGCACAGCAATACAACAGATCCTTTCTTCATATTGCTTCACGTTTGTGACGTCATGCCGTCTCTTTGCATTCCTAGTTTCATGGTTAGATCGGATAGACCTCTTCCGGTCTACAGTTTGGGGGAGTGTGAGGTGTCATGCGACATGTCGCCAGCTGATGGCGGCCATTTTTCGTATATTTATTCTAATTTAATAAACTGCAAATTAATAAATATGAAAATACTTTAAAAGTGCCTCTTGAAGCAAAAACAGAGAACCTTCGTTTGTTTCCGTAGTGAATTCCACGTTGCTCCAACATTTTGCGCTGATAGTTCGCCGCTTTTGCACGAGGGCTGCGCTGCGAACGCTCTGTTATTTCAGACTGCTCTTTGTCGCCGCTCGTGAGTAGCACTTGATTCTATGATAACAAGATTAGCGGGTATTTTTGTAATACCGTGTAAGAATTCTCTCCTGCTCTACGCACGTTACATTAACAAAGTGGAAACATTTGGCGAAGAATAGTTCGTGAGTGAGTATTTTTAGCAGTTTAAAATAAAAGTATTCTGTCTTATACGACATACAAAATTCGTGTAAGAAATGAATTATTATTTTATTCAGTTATTCTTGTATTCAAGTATTTTTGTATTCAGATTTTTTGTATTCCGTTATTGTTGAATTCAGCTAACCTTTTATTAAGTTATTCTGTTATTTAGTTATTCAGTCCATTCTGAATCGTCACTTCAACTACATATTTGTTGTATTATGTTCTGTTATAAGGAAATTCATGACGAAGAAATTATTCGGTTCTATTTAATTCATCTAATTGTTCGGAAATGTTTTGTAAATAACATGATGTATAAATTAAAAGTCCTGAGACATGATCCAGCATACAAGTACAGCACAATTATTAACTGCTGAAACAAATAAATAATAAATCGAAAGGCGAAGAGGTATAAATGACGGGGAAAATGTCGTTCACCTGATGTATTTAATTCTAAATAAATATTTCACTGTCAACTGCACATGTCAATACCTGTCACGCTTTCACTTTCATTTCTTGGCTAGAAAATGTTTGTGGACCTTAACTATTCATTTCTGCACTTAACTCAATTTCACTCATCCCACTTGGCTTTTGATACATGTACAGTATGAAATACTAAATGAAGAAAGTACTTCCGAGTCCAAATATCCAAAAGTTTAAGTATTGTTTAGTCACTATCATAATGGATTTCTCCAGAATAAAGAAATAGCAACGTTACCAAGAGCTTGAAAATATATTTTATTTTTCTATCAAAGAAAATGCATTATCTCAGACTGTAAATAATGTTTTATTATTGAATAAGAGAGACAAAACGCGACCGAACACGATAATTCACTTATTGTTACCATTTCCATCTCGCTGTGGAATACACTAGCAACTCATGGACCCACCAAAATGATCAAACGAGCACCTAGCAAAACACTAATAAAAGTTGGACTATCACAGACATTTTGCTGTCATTCCTTTGCTCACCTGCGCATTGAGAACTATTATTCTGGCAAGGCTCGGTAAAAAGTAAAACAGAGAACGAACAACAATCAGAACAACCTCAAAAGTCATCAGAACACGATCATTCTCTATCATTTCTTCACTTGCTCGGTGAGAAATTATGTTTGCATGGAACCTCTACGACACTGTGAATTAGCAGCAAACAAATTCAAAACAACAGTCGGTTCAATACTAATTTTTTTGAGTCCTTTCTTTTTTTCCCACTCGTTGAATAATAATGCTTGCAACGGTCAGAAAAACAGGAAACAGTCAACAACCATCAACAAACAAAACAACCACAAAAGTCTACACAAAATAGATCTCGCTTACTTTCTTTACTTACCTGGTGAGAAAATTATTTTTGTAATGAACTTTCACGAAACGGACGATACGTTCGTGCAAGCACGATTATTCTCTTATTCTTTATTTTTCCTCTTGGTGAAGAACGACGCTTACAATCGTCGGTGGGATACGAACCAGACAACGATCAAATCAAAACAACCACCAAAGTCTGCTCAACACGATAATACTCGTATCCGTTCTTCACCATCTCATGTGAGATATTGCACGAGCAACGTACGCACGCCAACCGGGCAACGCGTGGAGCGCAGAGGTCGGAGATGCGGAGCGGCGACGAGGGCGGCGGCGGCGGCCGCAACGCGACCCGGACGGGTGGGGGGGAGACGGGGTGCGAAGCCGCGATGCAAACGGTCGGGGGGAAAAGAATCGGTCCGCAAAGCGAAGCGGGGGAGCAGCAATAAATATTAATGGCGCTCGGGTTGGAAGCGTGCGCCGGGCAATGAGGGTGCCAACAAGGGTCGGGGGCGATGCCGCGGGGGTGGAGACGGCGACCGCGCGGGCTCGGAGGAGGAGAAGGACGTACGCAATGATGAGTAATTCCGGACGCGTATACTGCTAATGTCGTTATTCATGTGAGTGTAGTACATGTTTTTTACACGGATGATGGTGGTGGTGGCGGCGGCGATCGCGCGGGCTAGGCGGGGGGCTGGGAGGACGACGCAGGGGGATTGGGTTCGGGATTGGCGGGGTCATTGATTAGTGATTCCGGACGCGTCAACTGCTAAGGTTATTAGTCCCTTTGTTGGGATACTGCTCCGGCATTCGCCTGGTGTTGATCGGAGAAACCAAGAAAAGCTACCGATCAGAGCAACCGGTCGCTAGAATTCTCCTCCAGACTGCGCCTGAATTCGACTTAGCTAGTGTCGAAAATCCTGCCGCGGGAACCCTAGACCTCCCGGTTAGAGGCGCTGGGGGACGGCACCGACTAGGTGAAGCGGCGTGGCGGTCGATTGCGCCGGAAGAGGGTAGGGCGGAGGCGTGGGGTGTGTGTGGCGTGGGCGATGCTGGAGGCTAAGCGAGGGCAGCGTCGAGCGTGACAGGGCGAAGGCGCCGTCCACAGAGCATCCATGGCAGGTGTCGAGGTGTCGGAGGCTACGAGGCGGGCCCTCAGGAAGGGGTAGTGTCAGAGGTGAGAGCTGACGATGGTGAGGGTGGGCAGAGAGACGATGTACGGGGAAACTGAAAGTTCAGCGGCGAAGGCGGGAATGAAGGCAGCGGAAAGGGGAGATAACAAGAATGGGGCGAAAGCAGCGTGGTAGGCAGGAGCGACAAGAAGGCGAGCGATGTCACCAGAGAATACGGGGATCGGCAAATGTAACATCGTATACTGGGGTGAAGGTAGAGGCGGCAAGTGAAACCGGCGGCAAGAGCACAGGCAGAAGGAAGAAGAGAATTGTAAAGATGGGACCAATAGAAGGGGCAAAGGCGGGCGAACAAGGTTGGAACGGACGGAGGTGGGGTGACGGCGACGAGAGAGAAGCACAGGCAGAGGGAAGGAGAATGCTAAAGATGGGACCGTTAGGAGAAGGCGAAAAGGTTGGAACGTTCGGAGGTGGGGTGACGGTGACGAGGGGGCAGCCAAAGGTAGAGCAGTGCGATGGCGGTTTGGTGAACAGGGACAGTCGTGGGTAGTGACAGGGGAAGGCGACGCGCGGACGGTCGGCGTGGAGCTTAACCGGAAATCCGGCGAAGCGAGGGGCCCGATGGAAGGGCCGGGACAATGCGCCTTCCGGGATGGATTTGTTTCGCAGTTTGCCGCGATTTGCAGCACCCATTTGGTGCGCCGTTGGGGTCGAATTAACGGCCCGCACGCACCGTTAGATCATTCTCCGGAATGGAAATTCTCTTATGTTTTCAGCAACAAAAATCGTGCGCGTTCGCTTTTGCAGTTAGTTGTTCTACTCTTGGCTATTTTCGGGGAATAAACTGGCCGTGTTAATTTAAATTTATTGCTTTTTACATTATTTCTGTTTCCCTAACTTTGTACTTGGTACTAAACGGAATTGATCCAATCTCGACAGCATATCATAAAACATTTTCAGGCACTATTTGACATTCCAGGTTTTTGCAATATAAAGCGAAGTTGATTCCATTCATGTTCCTATCTCCATGTTGTTTTGAAAAGCGTCTCATATAATTTGTGATGCTTCGGCTAGATAGTATTCAATTGATGCGGTTTCGCCACTAATACGGATTGATATAGTCATGAATATTCAGGAGTTCAGGTATCGGATCAACGTTGCATACACGATTTTCCGTGATTCATTTAGCAGGACAGTCAGCCATAGGATAGAGCTCGTCCTATCCTCTGGCCTATTTTCGCATATTGCCATTTTAATTGAACCCTGTATCTACTTGAAGCTGTCTAACTTGTAAACATTGCTCAATAGTATACTTCAGCCCAATTCTATTTTCTTGACATATATTTTCAAATTATTTTCAAGGTTTTCAATTCTTTCGTTACTATATAGCGGAAGAACATCATTTTGAATTTTTTGTAAACAGTTAAAAAATTATAAGAGGATATATGGACACTTCATTATGCTTTTTATGTTGTAAAAGATTAGAATTGCGCCTACGTCCTGTGTTCAAGCAAAATACGCTTTTTCTCTTTTCCTTTTAAAACTACAGTTGTGTCAGTGAATCGATTAAGGTATTTTGTATCACCACCATGTAACCATACACACGATAGGTTTCGAGTCCCTCTCTGGGGATGGTTGTATTTGTGTTCATTACTTGTGTACCCTTATCATCACCATATCGTTTCATCTTCACAGTTCTCATAACGTTAACTCCAATAGTGGTTGGTAATGACCTAGATGTAGATGCGATTTAAATTTTAAAAAATTGAATAAAAAAACGATGTCTGAAGAGTTATCGACTTCTAGCTCCTCCATGCGATCTTCTGTTTCTTCAGAACGGAATATTTACTTCAACACACCGTTTTGAGTTAGAAAAGAGTGTTTTCGTTCGGACGAAATGACTATTCCGCATTTGTACCCTTTAGATTCATCTCGCGATCAATTAACGCAATTTACTGTTTAATTCTGTTATTTTACATCACGTTTTGACAATATTTTTACAGCCATAAGATCATCTTATGGAAAGATGGGGCAATAAAACTGTATACGCACTAAGAAGCGAACGAATATTTCTGACGAAATTCTACCATTTGATTTGTTCTTACATGAACATACTAGCACATGCTTACGCTTGAGGTCGTTGAGGTTTTTTTCTCAGTATTATTCGGGAGGTCTTGCATGAAACAACATTCAGAACGAACATGCTTGTCTTGGTTTTAGTATGTACCGTGTGACAGCGTATCTGCGAACATTCTCAGAAAAAGTATCATTTGTTTGTTGTCTGCAGAAAGCAAGTAATCGACATTTTATCTAAAAAATTATGTAGAAGCCTTTTGGCTGATGTGAACCGTGGTGAAAATGTTATATCACTGAACTTCCCACTCTGGGGAAACGGGATTCAAAACCCAGTTGATCCATTTGGACATTATGGTGGACAAAGATCGCTAAAGGTTTTCTCGGGGTTTTCCCGATTCCCCTGTCTGTCATTTCACCATTGCTCCATCATTACTTAAATCATGCCACCACCCCGTCCATCAAAACCATTAACGTAAGGTGTGGTCGAAGTGACTTAGGAACTGAGAATTATAATACCGAAGAATTCCATTCAGCCTTATTTTACGTGACGAAACTCAGGCTATGAGGTCTGGCCACACAAATTTCGCTACACCCTTTTCACTATCTAGGAAAGAAAGAAGGTATCACTCGGGCGACGTAACAAACGATTTGAATTCAGGTTCGGTATATCATACATATAGTAACTTTACAACATGGGACAGCCGGCATTACTTCCCCTCCGAAGGCAGGCGTATGAAGGATTTTTCCGCTCTTAAAAACCCTTGCTTATATAAATAAATTCATTCGGCTCATACAGATAAATTGATGTAGATGGTAGTCACAAATTGATTTTTGTCTTCTTCTGCGACATGTCAGTTAATCTATATATTTAAAAATATAAGGTATTCTGCCATGGCTTCGTTTAGAGCTTCTACTGAACCGATTGTAGTATTTTTTCCTTTAAATGAAAGAATGTGATCGCTAGATGTGCTATCAGATATTGTTTGTGCTGATTCACCAACATTTACGGTGTAAATTAATTAATTAAATCATTCTTTAATAGTACGCTTATCAATAGTCAATTGTTTTCTTCCAAAGGTGGCTGTTTCAAATTCAATAAATATGAGTCGATATATGTGTGTGCACGCTGCTTCATGGTGGCGCTGCTTGATTTTTTGTTTTGATTGTTGAGATTTGTTTACAATTCGTCAAGGTTTTGTTTCAGTGTAAGAATTGCATTGTGGCGTTGACAGTTTGCATGTATTTGCTTTTGTGTTGTATTTTGTAGAGAACATTCGGACAGTGGGTTTTGCTTGGTTGTACTTAAGTAGTGAAGTTGTTCACAGGTTATGTCGAATTCCGAATCGTTGCCCACGCGCCCCAAAAGACGCAAATGTACATTAAGTGGACGCAGGGAAAGAGAAAGTCAACGTAGGTGTGTTAGTGAAGTCATTTCATTTTCTGTTGGTTTGTTGTCTATGAAATGTCAGTTTTGTTCTGCTTTGTACTTCCTATATGAGAGAAATTCTGTAAACGCGTTTACTCTGTATTGCTTAAATGGGAAAATAAGTTTACCTTCGAGCAATATGTCAGAAGAAATCAAAGTTGTTTATAGGCGATGATGACACATAAAAAAAACTTTAGAAATAATATCCGTCAGTATAATAGTGGTCTTTCTTTTGTGTCGTTTGGTGCCGATATTGCATTGCCACCTGGTCATGGGCCATACGTGTTCAAACTTTTGGGAACTCTACAACACAGAATATATTCGTTATACCCTGAAAATTCAAACAAAACAACATATTGTGAACATTAGTCTGGGCACAGTATTTTACATTTATCTCAGATCTCACCGTCAAATTTTGACGGGTTCTCACTAGTATTAATTACAACCGAACGCCTCAACTGTAATTTTTAAAATTGTAAATTAATTAAAGTGGTTAGGCGGAAGAGCAGGCCTGAGCCTCGACACAAATAAAGACAATGTTGTTGTTGTTATTATTATTATTATTATTATTATTATTATTATTATTATTATTATTATTATTATTATTATTATTATTATTATTGCTTCGATCAAGTATGAACCTGCAAACTTGGATAAAACAGCCCGATACGCTAATGGTTATTCCACCGAGGTCGCCGTATCTCTTTCGCTGAACGCTTTCGCCTCCGGAGCGCCGGCCATAAGAGGCGGCGGTGGAGCGGCGTTGGAAGTGCGTGTGGAGAGCGCGAGAGGTCGTGGAGAGCGCGGAGGCTGCGGAATTGATTTAGGCGCCGGGGGCTCGTCCACCTGCCGCGGATCACTGGCGTCTCGCCAAAAGGAGCCGGCGCCGCCGCCCGTTTGTCGGTTCGTTAGCTCGCGGCCCTCGTTAGGCGCTCTGCGTCGCCCCGGACGCGAGCGACTCGGCCCGCCCCGCTCCCCCCGCTACTGCATGCCCACCCTATCCCCGTCCCGCGCACCGGCCGACCCGCACCCCCCTGCTCCGGCCCTGCCACGCCTCTTCCCATGCGTCGCCCCACCTCGCCCGGCCCTGCCCCGCCCCCCCCGTCCGCCTGTCCCACCCCTGCCCCCGCCTCCCTGACTCGCCCCGCCTCGCCTTCCCTCGCGACTCTTCACCTTGCGTCGTCCCGACTCGGCCTGGCCCACCCGTCCCCGCCCCGCCCGTCCCCGCCCCGCCCGTCCCCGCCCCGCCCGTCCCCGCCTGTCCCTGCCCCGCCTCCCTGCCCCGCCTGTCCCTGCCCTGCCCGTCCCTGCCCGTCCCTGCCCGTCCCCGCCTGCCCCCCTGCGCCCTGTCCCCCGCCCCGCCCCGCCCCGCGCCCTGTCCCCGCCCCTGCCCGTCCCTCGCCCTGCCTGTCCCCGCCCCTGCCCGTCCCTGCCCGCCGCCCCCACGCCCCGCCGTCCCCGCCCTCCCCGCCAGACCCCCGCCCCGGTCCCCCCTGCCCGTCCAGCCCCCGCCCTGCCGCCTCGCCCCGCCCGTCCCCTGCCCCGCCCGTCCCCACCCCCCAGTCCCCGCCCTGCCAGACCCTGCCCGCCACCTCGCCCCGCCCGTCCCGACCGCCCCGCCCGTCCCCTGCCTGTCCCTGCCCCACCTGTCCCCGCCCCCCGTCTCCGCCCCACCCGTCCCCGCCACGCCCCGCCTGCCCCCTGCCATGCCCCGTCTGTCCCCGTCCTGCCCTGCCTGTCCCCTGTCACGCCCCACCTGTCCCCGTAATGCCCCCACCCGCCCGCCTGCCCCGCCTGCCCCCGCCATGCCCCGTCTGTCCCGTCCTGCCCGCCTGTCCCTGTCACGCCCCACCTGTCCCTGTAATGCCCTCCACCTGTCCCCGCCACGCCCCGCCTGCCCCGCCATGCCCTGTCTGTCCTCGTCCTGCCCCGCTCTGTCCCCGTCACGTCACGCCACGCCCGCCCCCGCCACGCCCGTATCCGTTCTGCCCGTTTCGCTCGCCCCGCCCGCCACGTCACGCGATGCCTCACACCCCACACCATGTTCCGCCTCAGCCCGTCCAGATCTGCCCGCCGCTCGCCGCCTTCTGGCGCAACGCGAGTCCCCACGATACGCCACGACCGCAGCGATTCGCTCGCTGCGTGGGCTGTGCTGACCCGTTTCGATCCCCCCCCTCTCGCTTCACGCTCCTGAACCGCTCCATTGCAACCGGCTCTGCTCCGCCTCGTTCTGCCCTGTCTTTGTTTCTTCACGCCACATATCGCTATAAACTGCTCCGCCTCACTCTGACCCAGCCCCCACTCCCCTCCATCTTCCTCCGTTCTCCCCATCCTGCTGAACCATGCTCTCTTCGCATCAATTCCTCTCACTCTATTTCTGCCCGCTCCTCTTCTTCCATCTCCCTTCGTCTCACTCCCTACAGCCCCGCTGCACCACTTTGCATCACACGTCCAGACACGTTTCTGCGGTCTCCCATCGCGCTTTAACCCAACTCGATCCGCCCTCTCCTCCTCGCCCCCACCCCGTCCCTCCCTGCCTCCCCCGCTCCTCCCCGCCCCTCCTCGCCCCTCCCCGCCCCTCTCCGCCCCTCCCTGCCCTCCTCCTCCCCGCCCCCCCCCTTCCCCGCCCCTCCCTTCCCCGCCCCTCCCTTCCCCGCCCCTCCCTTCCCCGCCCCTGTCTGCCCCTCCCAGCCCCTCCCTTCCCCTCCCCTCCCCGCCCTCTCCGCCCCTCCTTGGCATCCGCACGCTCCCTTACCGTTTATTTCAGGTGCCGCTCCTTCACTTCTCCCCCTCCTCACTCCTTGCTTTCATCTTCCTTCCTCACTTCCCTGTTTCCGTGCCCGCTACCTTTTCTACGGTCCTTTTTTCGCCCGTCGAGAGTCGTCGGAGAGTTGGGTGAGGAAAAAGCATTTGACAGTTTCTTCTGCCAAAGACGGGGGGAGACGAGTTGCTATTTTCGGCATTTCGATGTCTTTAATTTAGGCAGAATATTTCTATTTCCTTGAATTTCAACATTTACTGCAGGGATGTATGATTTTATGAATTTCTAGAAATTGATAAAAATCTACACCATTCATGTTTTAAAATGGAAATTGTGTTTTATTACTTTTCGGAGAAACACTTTTAATTTGTATTTTGTGGTAACGTTGAATTTCTCAAAATGTCGACCTCCACAAAACATTTTATATTTAAAAGCATATATAGAATGTATTACATTCTTTCATTCATTGATGTATTGATATTTCATTTTGTCTTTACTATTCTACTGAAATTATTAATTGCAATGACAACTCTTTAATCCAATTCAAGTAATTTATTTATTCATTGGTATTTAGGGGTCCTTTCACTCTTAATGACATTTCTTTTAAAGAATATATATTGGTGATAATGATGATGTCAATAAGGGCGGAATAATAGTGAAATGAGAGGCAGAAGGAACCCAAGAGTTCCAAGAACACTTGCAGTGATTCACATTTTTTAATATCGTATTGTAAACATAAATTTTGTAAATGTTGTTGAGGTATCCTCAAAAATCAAAATATTCAGAGGAAGAAATTTCCTACAGGCACTCAGAATAAAATTCATCCACTTTCTCCTCACCAGAGCCCGTCAATAAGAGTATTTATTTCGAAAAAACGCGGATTGCCGGCGCACGATTATAATACTTTTACTTCTTACGAAGTAAGACGAGAAGGTACGCATTAGAACAAGTAAATGTTCTGTGAATAGCGAAAAACATCGCTAAGACCTCTTTGGGATTTCAGGCCTTGGGTGTTCTTTATTGTCATATCAGCGACCACGTCTTGTGTATGATGAACGAAGGATGAATGATTTGTGGGGTAGGTGATTATAAAATGTGATATGAAGGATGAGGGACTGATGGTGGAATGATTGTCTGGAGAATCGTGAGAACCCCGAGATAATCTGCCGAGAGCTCGCCGAGTCCTCCATAAATATTACATACTTTGACCGGGTATCGAACTCGGTCACATCAGTGGAATGTGAATGCGCATCATCACGCCTCGATCCCCTACAAAATACAAGCGATACAAATGAATATCTTTTTAGATACTAGCAGAGGCTACTTCGTGGCCCGCAGCAGCAAAACGGCTGCTGTTAAGTGCGTGGAAAATGGGATTCTGGCGCAGCAAAAATTGGCTGATCACAAACAACACACTGACTACTGAAATTTGATTCATTCTCACTGCTGTGTCGTAAGCAGTGTAGCACTGTGTTTAAGAATTCAGTCAATCATTTTCCTATTTATAGGAGCATGAATTACCGATTATTTAGATATTAGGGCTTAACAATGCGAGTTTTTCTGACGAAAAATTGCCGTTCTCCGCCGCAGCATTATAAAGCTTTCTCGGTATACTACATAAGTAATATGTATGTATGTATGTATGTATGTATGTATGTACCTTGGCACTACAGCTCTTTACGAGCTAAGGCGTCCCGGCCTTGCGGCCATGGGTCGAGAGGTACGTGGTTAGCACGTAGCGACCCCTACGCCGTATTTCTGGTCTTCTCAACCTGAGAAGTGAGTTTTCTCGTCGTCACACAGCAACGGAGACTGTAACATAACAAAGAAAGCGCACAGTTAATTATTTCCCCGACTGGGAATCGAACCGGGGTTGCGCCATGGAAAGCGAGCACGCTAACCAACGACCCACCGAGAGCCTACGTGGGTAATGTATGAGAAAGAAATAACGAGTTCCGATTATTTTCGCTTTATTTTTCTTTAGGAGGATTTGATACACCCTCTTTTCGTAGAAGACGTAGGTTTCCCATAGTGCTTTTAGTGGTTGAATTATTTTTCCCTTTCATCTATGTAGGAAAAGTTTGTTTTGCGTTGGCAATAATGTCACCATTCATTCTTTTTCGTAAATGTCCTTACACAGGAAGAGTGCGTCTAGTTTCAGTTGTTTATTCACTGAAGATGTCAGAAATGTTTGCTGAATGGGAAATAGAAGGATACTTGTGAAGGGGTGTATAATGTATCATATTGAGATTAAAAGTGGATTCCTTGAAGGGATTTTTATTTGTAAGTATTCAGTAAATGTATTATGTCTTTATATAACATACACTTTTTTCTACGAATTTTACGAGTGAGCTCTACGACCCCTCTCCCCCTTAGGAATAGACGTTACTATTTATACTCTTGTAATGCTAGGGATAATCTTGGAAAGAGCACCAGGAAATCTCTGTGCTCGCTGTGCAATCTCCGCGTCCCCCGTCGTCAGGGGTTCATTGAAGAGCGCCCTGAGCCGCGCTGTGAATGAGGGGCGTGTCCCCGGTGACGTCACAGCTTTCCCGGGACGGCGCATAATTCAGCGGCGCCGCGTCGGGGGAGGAGGCGAGTCCACTCACAGGGAGCGTTGGGCGAGTCCACTCGCAGACGAGTCCAACTCGCGGACGAGTCCAACTCGCGGACGAGTCCAACTCGCGGACGAGTCCAACTCGCGGACGAGTCCAACTCCGGACGAGAACTTCGCGGACGAGTTCAACTCGCGGGCGAGTCCACGAGTCTAACTCGCGGACGAAATCTGCAATCTCGGATGAGTCCAAATCGCGGACGAGTCCAACCTGCGGACCCGTCCAACTGCGGACGAGTTCACCCTTGCGGGACGAGTCTAACTTCAAGACGAGTTCAACTTGCGGACGAGTTCACCCTGCGGACGAGTTCAACCTGCGGACGCGTTCAATCTCGCGGATGAGTCCAACTTCGCGGACGAGTCCACCCTCGCGACGAGTTGCGTCAACTCGCGGACGAGTCTGGGTTCCGCGGATGCGTTCAACTCGCGGACGAGTTCCAATCTCGCGGATGAGTCTAACTTGCGGACGCGTCCAACTGGACCCTGCGGATGAGTCTTAAACAATCCCGCGGGACGCGTTCGCGTTCACCGGATGCGCGTCCAATCCTCGCGGGACGTTCAACTCGCGGACGCACTTGCGGAAATCGCGGACGAGTCCAACCCGCGGACGCGTCCAACTCGCGGACGCGTCCAACTCGCGGACGCGTCCAACTCGCGGACGAGTCCAACTCGCGGACGCGTCCAACTCGCGGACGAGTCCAACCCGCGGACGCGTCCAACTCGCGGACGCGTCCAACTCGCGGACGAGTCCGACTCGCGGACGAGTCCAACTCGCGGACGCGTCCAACTCGCGGACAAGTCAACTCGCGTACGAGTCCAAGTCGCGGACGAGTCCAAGTCGCGGACAAGTCCAACTCGCGCGCGCGCTTCGGCATTCAGGCAACACAGGTCGCGGAGTTGTGACTCGCGAACCTTCTTTCGAATACTTCTTTCGAATCTATGTTTTCATTTTAAAATAATCTAACCAATAGTCTTTATGATTTTATCTAAAATAATAGAGATTAAATACTGTTCATTCATATATAAAAATGACAATCATAAAATAGAACTTTACGAGAACAACTGATTTTTTTTACAAATCTGTACGGAAGGAATGACACATGAAGTACTTTAGTTTCAAATTACAGCATTAGCGAATGATGAAAAATATTATTACATTTACAGGTGTAGTATTGTAGTGACCTTGTTCTTTAGTTTGAGGACTTAAAGTGACAAAGAACGAATGTAACACGGCCAGCTGAAAGTCTCGGCCATCAATTATGTACACCAGACTGAGCAGTCTCAAGTATGATGCGAGACAGAGCGGAAGAGAGCGGGCTGGGTCCGTGGCTTGAGCGAGCCGGGGCTGTGGTGACAGGGACAAGGTGGGACTAGGCAGAGAGTGGAGGGCGTGCACGTGGCAGGACAAGGGACTGGCGGAGGGAGAGGGGGGCGAGGTGGACGAAATTGTATCGGACGTGATGGGACGATGTGGGGTGGGACGAGACGGTATCGAGCAAGCAAGGACAATAGGGAGTTTTAGCGCCAGGCTTAAGGAGGCATCCTTAAACTCTATTGATCACGTGACTAACGACTTTATAAGGTCATACTGAACAACGTTCAGAAGAGTTTTAGCAATTGCGACATTGCGTTATGCATTATAAGAAAAGAAACGTTTCAAGCGTTGACCAAAGAAGTTGCATAACATATCAGAGAGTATAGGGTAGCGGCGAGATTTATAAACCACGATATGATACAAGAGTATAATAAATGTACATTGTGTTTGAAGTTTTAGATTTTGTGGGCCCCTGCGATGAGTATGCAGTCTGGAATTTTCAATCGACTGTTCTTGAGAACGTAGGAAATATTTTCAAACAGCGTTCATTATGAGAGTAAGACAACCTATCCCAAAGATATGATTTCAACTTCTTTTTCGCAAATTTCTTTCCTGTCACTTCTCCAACATTGACCACCAATTCTTGCCAACGTTGTAGAGTTAGTAAGGAATAGTTGTACCTGCCTCACATACGAGAATCGGTTTGTCGGAGATGAAACAACCCCAACGCGGCCGCTTGTAAGGTGACTGTAGAGACTCATGTAGGCGTGCACTATTTATGAAGGTATAAGGTCGTACCTTAGGCCTATGGTAAGACGTTATGACTTCAAGGTCCGTCACGTGACTGTTAGTGCATAACGTCACTATCTTACGCGTGGCGCTAAAACTCCCTAGTTCTAGACTGTACATGACGTTATGGAGCAAGTCTTGCGGTCTGGTTTTGATTGATTGATTTTTTCGTGTTTCCGGGCGCGTCAACCGCTTTGGCCACTAGTCCCGTAAGTGGAGTGCATGATTTCTCGGGAGATGGTGATCTTCCCCCCTCCCGATGGCGAGATCTGGCGCCGACCTACCGTCGGCTAGTGGGGTTTCCCCCTAACCAGAACTCTCCCACCAGCCGGGCACCGCCCCAGCTGGGACAAGCTCTGAGCTGCCGACCGGTCTCCCGGAATATGTGGTAGTGTAGTGCAAGTTAGTGTAAGTGTGTGTGTAAGGGGAGAGGATACGACAAGGAATAGGAAGGACAGATCGCGCGCGGTCCGTGGTCCGTTTGGTAGGGTACTTCTCCGGCATTTGCCTGGTGCTGATCGGAGAAACCACGGAAAACTACCGATCAGAGCAGCCGTGCGCTAGAATTCTCCTCCAGACAGCGACTGAATTCGACCTATCTGAAAAGCTAGTGTCGCAAATCCTGCCGCCGTGGGGAGTGGAACCTAGGACCTCCCGGTCAGAAGCGCTGCACTGACATCAGTTGATGCACTGAGCTACCGCTCCCGGTTGCGGTCTGGGGCTGTCCGGGTCTTAACGCCGAGACAGCTAGGCAGATCTGGACGAAACGGGGGGGGGCCTGGAGGGGGGGCAGGGCTGGAACGCCGCGCCCTTCGGCCGCCCCGGCGCCGCCGTGCGTGGACGTGACCGACGAGTGACGCACGGCGCGCGTTGCCTGGTGACGCACGCGTTGGCGCAGCCGCTGAAGCCCCGCCCCCTCCCCCACCCCCACCCCACCCTGCCTCCGCGCTCCTGCTCGCTCACGCCGCGGTCAGCGCCCTCTGACCTCAGACAAGGAAGCTGACTACATCGCGCAGGTTTCGCCAACACCCACCTTAACGCCGTTCTATAATCTTAGTATTTATTTGTGAAAGTGAGCTTTTCGCTCGAAGGCGATTTTTATAGAAAATAATACAGTACCACTAAATACGTTTTCAGAAGGATACAACGTACAAAGACAAGTTATGAATACATCATATAACGAATATACAAATACTAATTACTAGGGAACGGATTTCCATGTAATTACATATTTTTACAGGAAGTAGATACCTGCATTCAATAATTTTTTAGAGTTCACAAAACATTCTGAATGAATTAGAACTATTTTTATTTCACATATTTCTACATATTGTGGTATAATTACATATTTTTACATATTTTACCTTTTACTATATATTTTGTTTCATTTTAACATATTTATACGTCGAAATGGGACGTTTCATATACCTACTCCTTTGCCAACTTTATATCAATTAAGAATAAATGATATCAGCGAGCGTTGTAGACAAAATCTGATAACTAGATATGTTTGCTCCCGGGTAATATAAACTATTTTGCACTGAAAAACAAACTACATATTGGACGTAAAATTCCTTTTGTCAAAATAACCAAGCATTCAACTCCTTTCGCAACGAGCGAAGCGAGGGCTCAAGAAAACGTGCGCGGATTTTATCACACGCAATTCCCCAAACGATTCCGGAAACGACACGCAGAAAAGTCGCCAGTAGATTGTCTACAGCAGGTAGATTGTTGCAGTCAGTTATATCCGAGTATTTAGATGCGTCGGTCTTTTGCTTTCTGTATTTAACTTTGTGTGGATAATCCCCCCTTCCGACATATTGAGGGTGCCCTATCCTAGTTCGAATGGCATTTAACAGTTTACATCCTGTGTACGCTATGAAAAGATTTACTGGCCTATCAATCTTTCGACGTTTATCTAGGAGTTTGATCATTGTTAGTTCCTACAAGTTTTATCGCTCTCTTTTGCATACGGTCTAACAAGTTTATCTGCTAACCCCTAAACGATCCCGACACACCGAGCTGTATTCCATTACTGTACGTGCAAGGAAAGTACATGCCAAGCGATTTGTGTTCGCATTTCCTTTCTTTAATACCCACATTACAAAATGGAGAGATTTCCAGGCTTTGTGCGCAAAGTGGTTGATGTTCTTCTCAAGGATCTTCTATCGAAGTTTGATTGGTTTGGAATGTTACCCAGTTTATTAACAAAAACTACCTCATATTGATCGCATTATATCTAAAAGATATTTGCATTATTTTTTAAACTTCAAATTGACAATTAAAACAAAGTCGTGCGCATTATCATCTCGATTATATGATTTTCTGGATGCTTGTTTGCGTCTCATACTTATCATAATAAAGATGGTGTGACTAATAAAACAGAACAGTTAATATCCGCATATAGCTGAAATTCAGTAATTTCATTATTCATCACAATGTATATATGATCTGACATTTTGCTGTAAATGACAAATGTGTCGTTAAACTTGCATTCACTAAAAGCAAACATTACGAAATATGTGCGTGATGCAGAGGCAATTTTTTTTAATTTCCAGCGTTTGAATTGTTTATAATTCCTTTTCAGATACACCAAATAATATTTATAATATCAAAAAATCAACAGTGACCACTGGATTAATTATTATCAGTTATAAAATATTTTGTACAATTGATGAATATGTATTATTTTTGCGTTTGTTTCCAGACTGAGTTATTTGCACCGTGGCACATTTTCACTGCTGATGATAAAATGTAATTTTTGCATTTCATTTAGGCAGATGGGTTTCAAACGGACAGAGGGAGTTTTGCGCTAATGCCTCTTTATTAACTAGTGCAAGTGAAAGTTCCATTCAGCGCCGATGCGGTTGGTCGCGCGCGTGATAGGGGTAACAGCTGAATGGCGAAGAGAAGGGGATGTAATTCACAGCGCGGCTCACAGAGGCGCCGGCAGTTTCTCTGAGGGAAATGAACCGCCGAAACCAACGAAGCCTCGTCATTTTGGGGCTTCCAATCCGGCGATACGATATTTTGCAGCGATGTCAGGATTAACACCATTAACGCTCCGTGTCCATGCCTCTGCAATCGAAACCAATGAATAGACACTTCAAATTGATTGGTGAATATTCATAATTTGAAATGTAGGAAGGTGTATGCATATTATCGGAAATTTAAAGTTGTTTTAGATTATTTATATAAGTAATTTTAATGTACGCTCGTCTTGTATTAATGACATCTATTATTTAACATTTTTAAACACCAATTCATGTATTAATTTAATTTCTTAGGTACGTAAATATTTCACCACAGTGATTATTAAACTCGATATCAATATTTAAGTGCTGATATCTATACCAGAATGTTTTCGATCGGTCAGTTCCGATACCAGTACTATCGTTAACGAGCAAGAAGTATTGAAACTTCCAGACCCATATATTGCAACATCCCTGTGTGGGATGGCGTGTAGGAAGTGCATACTCAAATGTCATTTTCTTGTTCATGGGAACAGATGAATCTGAAGTTGCTATGATTCTATATTTGATGTTGATGTTGGAAATATATAAAAAATGGATGTTGGTATTATCGAAACGTGAATATCTAAATATCCCGAAACGATTTATAATAACACAATAAGCTGTTCAAAAAGCGTGACCATAATATCAGTTTCGTTATTGTATAATTTACCATTGGAGGAAAAAATCTAACATTATTACAATTGGCTTTAAATATTCAAATTAACAAAAATTAATATTTTAATTCCATTTACATTACGAATACCAACAGTTTTCTTTGACGAAACAGAAAATATTTGCATTCAAGAAACAGTGATGATCACGAAAATTGTTATTAGACACGAATATTTGTAATGTTTCTGCTTAGATCAAAAGAAAAAGAAAAGTCACCAGATTGTGTAGAAGAAAACTAATTGTGTTCGTCTCATACATATATTTCAAAGGTTTTCGCCTATCTTTTTTCTGTTTAGATTTGTTGAAAAACATTGCATACTGTGCCCATTGTTTTTATAAACATGAATTATAATATCATTTTAGATTCACAATTCATCTGTTTTTTTATTATTCCCCTGAATGTTAGAATAATAATAATCAATGGTTGACCACTACCTCCCATGGGTTGAAAAGCATAGTCATTTTCTACATTGCTACCACAAAATAGTCAAATTATTAGATCACGTCCTTTAGGAGTATATTCATACATGTAGGAGAAAAATCATGTCACAGAATGGTTCACGTATTGTTTCGATTCCATGTTCTACCTGCTCTCTATTTGCAACCTCTCGTGGTCATTTCCGTTTGCACTTGATCATAGCGAATCTCCCTGGCACCATTCGTGCACTCCCCTCACTCATTCAGAGAGTTTGCAGACAATATTTCACTTCATTATTCTTTGGTCACGTGGACATCATAATCTCACGTTTCATACAAACGTGTGATGAGTGGTTTGCTTGTTCCGGGATTTTAAATGTCAGCTCGTCAGGATATAAAACGCGTATTGTTGTTCAAAATGAGTGTCATGTCCACCACAAAAGGGACGTGTTTTCGATATCATGAACTCTTCTCCTGTTTCTATTGCGTAGTGGATCCAATCGCAGGAACTTCGAACCGAAATAGATTGTCAACATTTTGGACATAATGTTTATTTTCTCGTTAGGAAATGGAGAGAAAGTTTTTTAATGCAGCGCGAAAAACTCAAATTTTCGGCAAAAAACTCACAGGGTCCTGGTAACGAAAAAGTTGATAAACCCAGTTGCTAAATTTAGAAAAAATTCCTCTAACACGTGGTGTAGCCAGAATCCATGTTTTGTGGGTTCTTAAGTTTGTCAATAAAAAAATCGAATGACGCCGAAACGTCTGTCGATCTGTTTGTCTGTCCGTCTGTTTGTCTGTCCGTCTGTTTGTCTGTCCGTCTGTTTGTCTGTCCGTCTGTCTGTCCGTCTATTTGTATGTCCGTCTGTCTGTCCGTCTGTCTGTGTCTGTTTTTCCGTCCGATTGTCTGTCCGTCTGTCTGTCCGTCTGTCTGTCCGTCTGTTTGTCTGTCTGCCTGTTCTTTTGTCTGCCTGTCTGTCCTTCCGTCTGTTAACAAAGCTAGAGGCTAATCCGTTCAGCCGGTTTTCTCCAATGTTGATATTCCCCAACCGATCTGGCTGATGTCGCGGCCCCTTGTATTTGAAAACGATATTTCTATTTAGGGGGTACTTTACAAGAAGCCCCTGGGATATTTTTAAAGAAATGGCTCCATCGTTTTAGATTAAATGTTGTTGGATAGTGTGAAGGTCATTTAAGAGAATGGTTCGGGTGTAATGTGTACCGCCGTCGTCACGTAAAATGGGTATGGCCAATTTCTGAAGTCCCAGTACTTCTGCACATTCAGGCAGCACTGTACGGAGAACAACGCCATCTGCTTCTTTCGTAGTTAACTATTACAAAAGAACAATCTCAACCAACTGCCAACGACTGAGAAGCTGATAGGCCGGATTTCGCCCAATCAGCATATCTAGAATCAATTTTCCGTATGATAGGTGTGTTTATCCTAAGGGTTGAGAGTATTGGCGCAGAAGGCACAAGGGGCGGGAATGATCACATTACGTCATAGTGCAAGCCATTCGATGGCCTACATGAAATACATCAATAAAGATAATATTATACATTACGACATAAATATATTTAGCACATGCAATAGAATTAGTGGATTTGAAAAATGTTTAATTACATTTTTCACATGATCTAGATTTACTTGCGAAAATTCAATTGAATTAATTTTAATGCAAAACAACTTAAGTATATGAACGAATATTCCGAATCCGGGTCGAAGAAATGAAATGTGCGAAGGCGGCTCCAGAATCGGGAAAATGTTTGGGGGTGGGAAGTTTTGGCGAAAAAATAGTATTTAAGTATCCGGTTTTACTAAATTTAACATTTTTGCAACAATTAAACTAGGTATTTAGTAATAATTTAGCATCTCTTGTCAAAATTGTTATTTTGCAATATTCAACTCGGAGACAAATTGAGGACCCTCCCGGTCCGTACAGCACACGTTTCGAAATTGTTTATAAAATGTTTATTTGTTGCAAAATTGTTAATTCGTAGTTTTCGGTTCTGGGACATCAGGGAACTCTTCCGACTTCAGAATTGCAAAAATTGAACATTGTTTATAAATTTGCAAATATTGCAAATTTTTTATTTTCTCTAAACTGTCTTTAAACGAAATGCAAAATTCCACAATCCGATCGGCGGTATCTCCTTTCATTATCGAGATACGAGTATGTAATTGTTTATAAGAAATTAGTTCGTCATGACAAGTCACATTTGTTTGAGAGTCAATCTTTTCGCAGTTACCTCACAAATCTGCCCTTCAAGTCGTTTTGCAAACGCAACGTACACTCTTTTTCCATCTGACCCTGTCACCACAATGCTATTTGAAACTACCTTCAGAATGTAAGTCGATTGAGGTCATTGCTTATCGAGTCAAAAGCATGGAAACTTAAGTTCTTACGAGTACAATTGTTCCCTAAATACGTAAATGCCAAGAAGGTCATCTTCTGAGATCGCACAAATTCTCCGAGCATATAAAAGAATCAGTCGATTCAACTAGGAACCCGCTACACTATAATAGTCATAACATTCACAAATTCTTTAATTTATTATGTTCTTCAAATGCTCCCGTGTCTCTGGAAAGCAAAAACCATACACTACCATTTCAACTAATAATAACCATTCTTAGAATGAATAAGTTTCTTTTTAAATTTGTTGCGCCTTCCTAACGCGTCTCCAAGCCCTTTTGGGGGCATTGGACGCTTAATATAATGCTCTTTGAAATATTTTTTTATTGTAGTCAGTCATTTACTTTAGTTCCTTCGGCCAGGGGCATGTTCATATCTCCTTTTAATCGTTTGTAGAAAATCATTTCAAATTATATTATTAGCAACGGAATTGTAGAGTTTTATTGAATTTGAAATGACTGTTTGGATTATTTGGGACTTAATGAACAAAATATAGCTACCTGAACTTGACGCTATGAAAAGTAAACGCAAAATGCGACAAGTATCAGTATATTATCAATATTTGTGCAAATGTTATGAATATACCGAAGTTAATAGAATTTCTAAACTAACACATGTATTTAAAGGAATTCACAAATCAAATGCATAGAGACCAAGTAAAAATAAAACCATACACAGTACTGAAGACTACAGAAAAATAACTAAAGTACTGGATGAAAAAGATATGGAATACCACACATATCAAACAAAATAAAACAGAGTATTCCGTGTAGTACTTTGTTATATTCACTGTCTGTGAACAAAGAAGAAGTCAAAGATGAACGTAAATCTCAGGGCCTTCTTGTTCGTAACATACAGAAAGTGCGATATCGGGTATCCTAGAATATTTTAAACCACCCTTTTTCCACCTCCACATTATGGAGTTAGAACCACACAAAAACAACAAAGAAATTTACAAAATTGACGATCTTTTGAATGCAAGAATCAAATTTGAACCATAATATAAAAAGAAAACACCAGTTCAATGCCATCGGTGCCAAAAATACGGTCAAACTACTGTAAAGACACGCGTAGATGCGTAAAATGCTGCATTGGGTATTTAACAAATGAATGTCGAATGGATAAATCACAGCCGGATACATGCATGCTGAGTTCATGAAACCAGCCAGCAAATTACAAGGGTTGTCAAGTATACCAAAATTATATTAATAAACGAAACAGAGAAAAGTAAGTTATCGCCACCACTTAAAATTAAACTTTGAAATTTTTCAAAATTATGAGACTTTGACAAAAATTACATCTGCGCCATTCTCTTAAGGTTTTACTGTTCTATTTGTGAAAAAAGTTAAGAAAATATTTGAGACGGTTTTTGAGAAAATGTTTTCATGTAAAGTGCTTAATTTTTTAGCACAATTTACGGAAGAAAGTTCTTATTTTTCAAACAATTTTAAATTATCTCTTTTAAAGAGCTGATTTTTAGAACAGTTTCTGTTTATGGAAAATATTTCTACCTTCAATTTTGTAGTTTTGAAATGTTAATATATAACAATTTTCGAAAATTCAGAGTTTGCTGGAAATGATACTAACACTCCTTTTTTTCTGCCGAGAAGAAAATTTAAAGAAAAAATTGGAACCGGTTTTTTAGAAAAAAAATGCTTAAAATATGTAAAAACTGTCTAAATTCCACACAAAATTTGCGAAAAACATTCATATTTTTGATAAATTGTAGTACATGACCTTATTTCAAAATTTGCCTTTAAAGAACCCTTTCCATGAAGAAAAAATCTCTAACTTTAATATTGTGGATACAGGAAAGCACCGAAAACTTTTTGAATATTTTATTTTTCGAAAAATTAGATATTTCAACGAAAATGTGACCTACGCTAATCACTTAAGCGTTCTTCACGCGGTTCGAGGTCAAAGTTACATCAAGATTTTTGGAGCCATTTTTGAGAAAATTTTGAAAATATGGAGGTTCTTCCTAAAGAACTCCCAAAATAAAAGTGTCCGATTCAAATTCATGGGGCCTTGAGTTCCTTTAAATCGATCAAAGTATACCAATTTTGGAAAAAAAATCGGTACTACGGCTTAGGCACTAGCGTTGACCAGAGACGGACGAACGGTCGGACAGACAGACGCTTTGCCGTCAATCGATTTTCTGTATCAATTAACCATAAGCATTGTTTCTGATTATACAGCGTGTCAGAGGAAGTATTTTCGTATATTCTCGAATACAAACACGATTTACCCACTTTTTCGTTACCAGGACCTGGCAATGAGTTTTTCTCTCAAAAATTCGCCGGCCCACGATTACAACATTTTCTCTTGTCACGAAGTACGCATGAGAAAGTAAAAATGTGATATAGACGCCAATAGGTAGTAGCTGGGAAGAGGATAGGGAAAAATACAAAAGCTAACACAGACTAAACGTATTAAGGGACTTACGAGTACGAGAAAGTCTGTGCCATTTTGGAGCATCATTAGATAAGTTAACCTTTGAATCTTAGAAAGGGGAAAGCAGAATATACATAACAAGGAAAGCTGAAGCCACAGCGAATTGCTAGGAGTTTTAAACTGCAAGATTTTTTAAAAAAAAAAGCATTTTATGGCAATGTTCACAAGACGCTAAATAAAACTTTAATCCGTATTTTATTTTGTTGTAGATTATGATCTTCCTACTGAGTTAGTCAAACAATCTTGAAAAAATATTCATTTTTTTTGTATTCTTGTATCGAATACAGTAAATTGCCATTGAGAGATTGTTTGGTGATTCCGGGCGCGCTAACTATTATTAGTACTGTCAGTGTTGTGCATTTTACTCCTTGGGAGGTGGTAGAATTCTTCCCTCGTTTAAACGGTTGATCCGCCGTCCATCCACAACACTTCGGCTTACAGTGTTTCACTTCCAGATATCTTTCCAAGCGCGGTAACACTACAACCGCGCCATGAACTATGCTCCAATCTGGTCTCCCGTCATGTGTGGTAGAGTTGGGCATGTCAGTGCGTGTGTGTGTGTGATTGTGTGTGATTGGTGTGATTGTGTGTGTGGTGTGTGTGTGTGTGGTGTGTGTGTGTGTGTGTGTGTGTGTGGTGTGTGTGTGTGTGTGTGTGTGTGTGTGTGTGTGTGTGTGTGTGTGTGTGTGTGTGTGTGTGTGTGTGTGTGTGTGTGTGTGTGTGTGTGTGTGTGAGAGAGAGAGAGAGAGAGAGAGAGAGAGAGAGAGAGAGAGAGAGAGAGAGGAGACAATAATTGAGGCAGAAATGATCCGCTGTCCGTAGTCCATTTGTTAAGGTATTGTTTCGGCATTTTTACTATCTCGTATACATACGTATATACGGCGTATAGACATGTATACGTAGTATAGAGGTAGTTGTGTAATGCTGCGCAAATAATTGGCGGATTTTTCTGGTATTTGTCGGAAAAAACAGAGGAAACTGCGGGATAAGAGCAGGCAGCAGCTGCAATTCTCCTCGAATCAGTAGCTAAATTCGACCAAGATATGTAACTAGACTCAAACATCCCTCACTGTCGGGTCTCTTTCGGTCAACGACGTAGTATTGGCATGTGAAATGATGAAACTGAATTATTGCAACCTGTGCAAAGAGTCGTTAAAATTGTAGTGAAAGTTTCATTTTCGTTACAAAATTTAAAATTTTCAACATGCAAGTATTCAATTTTTCAAATATTTCTTGTAAACATATCTATAACATGAACCTCTTGTCTGATTAACAAATCAGGCAAATAAATAATAACACTGTAAGCCAAAGTGTTTTCAGAAAACTACTCTCATTTTTTTAAAATGTGACTTTCAAGTTTTTTATAACACTGAATTTCTCTAATACGTATTCGAATCAGTAAAAGTTCTTTGGTTAATTTCTAAAATAGAAAAACGGTATAATTTTGTGGTTTTTATAAAAACTAATGTGTCGATTTCGAAACTAATGTCGAAAAAATGTACCGATACGAAATAAAAAGGACCTTTTTGTCGTTCTGCAATTAAACGATTTGGAACCCCCGTTCTCTACCATTTGACTGAACATCGGGATCGTGAACGGCTTACTACGTAGTAAAGAGGAAGTAATTATCCAAGATATTTTTTCGACATTTTGATGAAAATGCTCAACCTAACTCGTTGCGAGTCGAATTTGATTCGGATAATATAATTTTGGGGGCATTTCATATAAGTCAATACGAAATCTTTAAAATTTACTCACAACCTTCTCCAATTCTTTTTAACTGTGAGCTCAATGTGAGTAAAATGTTCTTACAATTATGATTTATGTTCGATTATTAGTAAATTCGCTGGAATTCGGAAATTTTATTTGAAGTTTTTTGATCCTGACTTACATCATCAAAATTGAAAACAACTTTTCTTAGTGAAATCTATCGCCAGTACACTATAAAATCTTTCAATTTTATAGTGTACAATTTTCAGAATATTTATATTTTTCGCGTATTTTTGAGATAAATAGTAGCAATGTTTCAAAAATATTAAAAAATATTTTCTCAAAAATTAATTTAATGTTGTATTTGCCGAGTTGATATTCCTCGAAAAGTAATCTTTGTAGAACCACTCTCTTAGGCGAACGGTTAACATCGCGGCCAGTATGGTAGTCGTAACTTAGTGAGTTCGAACCGTACCTAAGATTTTTTTTATTTTTGTTTATTTTTTTCATACATGAGAAGTAGCCAGGTGTAAGATTCATTGTCATATTATCAATTTTTGTTTCAATGTTTTTGTGGCCCTCAAAAGGACCGGTCTTCAGGCTATCCTTCAATAGGATGACCAGAGCCCTCGTTCTCTACTACCTGACGCATTCGCCGTGGTAGAGAACGGACGAGATTAGCAGCGTAACCTTCACTGTTTGCTACCCCATCCCTCATACCAGTTCCCACAGGGCATCTGCATTCGTTGGCTGCGGGTTGGGCCAATTTTCAGAAAGTGTTCTTTTTGTCTCGGCCCACACGTTCTCAATTGGGTTCATATCGGCGCCACAAGGCGACCAATCGAGAAGCTCGACTTGTTCCTGCCTTGCAAACCATTTCTGAACCAACTGAGATTTATGGACTGGAGAATGGTCCTGCTGAAAACGTATTACACCGTCAGGATAAAGCACCCGTACGGAAGGGACCATAACATTTTCTAGAATGTGCACATATTCCCCGCCGGTCAATCCTCGCCCATGGGGGCCTTGGTCTATTCTGTGCAACATACCTAAACCGCGCGCGCTCATCCACCCCCAACATGCCACGGATACGCGACCGGAGCGGTAAGCTCTCCTCTAGATAGCGACTGAATTCGACTTAGCTGACAAGCTAGTGTCAAAAATCTTCCTAGTCGGGACTCGAGTCTAGGACCTCAGCAATTATAAACATTATTGTAGTACTTGCGTGTTAAAGTGCTTCAAATGAAGTTTTTGAAAATTCAAAATTTTTTGTGAAAACGAGCTTCCAAATTTTGCATTTACTGAGACGCTTAAACGCTATTTTGTTAAAAACTGCTCTAAATTTTTCATTGAATTACTATTAGGACAAAGTTTTACTCTTCTTTAATAGTCTTAATGTAATATTTCGATTGTACTATTAAGAAACCGAAAAGTTGACATTTTTTTTAAAAGTACTTTGAACGGCGATTGATGACAGCTGGCAGAAGTATGTGTCAAGACAAAAAAGCTAGGTTACAGCAAAGAAAGTCTGTGCCATTAGTACCACTCTTGTAATTAATATTGCTTTCAAGTTTCTTTAATATAAAATGTGTTTTTATAAAATAAACTTTAAAATAGGGAATGGGTGGCTCTGTGTCAATGTGATATACCATTATTCGGAGAGTAATGGCTTCGATTTCCTGTCTGCGTAGATACTTTTATCCATTATATTACCAAAAAATCCACTAATTTACAAAATTCTACATTTGTCTACTCAACGTTAGGCTTGAAACGGGCAAAATTCGCGAAAGAGAACAAGGAATTAAAAAAAATCGTAATAGGTGCGCAGCATTGATATCAAAATAACACGATTTTAAATCGGGAATAACAAGTATTTTAAAATATTGTACTGTTATTTTCATTTTTACACGAACAAAACTGACCTAGAGCACAAACTTTACTGTGAAATTGCGATCTTAATGCTTCGGATACCTCGAAGATACACGTAGTACTTCGGAAAGAAATTCGTTTAGCAAGAAATATCTCAGAATTCTAGCTGTATAACGAAGAAATATCATGGTTTTATTGTATCTGTATGTAATTCAATAAATCCCGTCTGGACGTCTCCTGTCTGCCTTGATACGAGTTTTATTCTTACTATACTGTTTGTCTCCTGTACTTAGATAGAAACAAAATAGTAAATGCATGTACTGATTCACAAACGCTTTTCATAGATAATGTGAATAAAGATTATGGAACTGTTGGTGTTAGAGTTACAATTATTCTTAATGTGTCAAAACGTATTTGCAATGTCTTACTTTGAAGTTAATACGGTTTCCAGAAAGTAGGTCTGATAAATATTTCTGGAATCCCTTGTCTTCATGGGAGAGGCTTAGATTGTAAATTGAAATTTCATAGCTTTAAATTAAAATTAAATAAATTTCAAAATTAAATTTGTCGAAAAAGGGTTTTGAATGTGGAAATCTTCCTGAACATTGATTGCTATGGTGTATGCTATTGATGTTAATTATGTATGTAGATAGATCAGTAGGTATAAATATATTTTGTGTTTTCAATTTTGTAAAATACAACAAATATAATACAAATTTTTAATAAAAAATTAACAGTGATTTTTTCATTTCAAAAAAATATTTCGACCAAATTTAACAAAAAAATACTGCTTTTAGTTACACACAAGGCGACAATATTAATGACGTCTTTCTGTTTTCTAGGATATTATAGTTCAGAAAAGAGTTGCATAAAATCATCTTTGTTGAGAGAGATTATCGATTTTCCCCCATATTCCTGAAGCTACTTCCAACCTGTCAATTGTCTTTGGAAGTACTTTCGACTCCAAGTAAAATCAGATAAGACCATATACAGCGTTGCCACTAGGCAAGATAAGAAAAATCAATATTTTCACTCACCGCTGAGAAAACTGAACTACTTCCTATTCATTATACAAAGGGCTCAGAAAAGCAAAGCCATACAAGAGCTAGTTATCTCAATAGAGGAAGGGAGACCTGTCTGTTTCAGAGGCGGAAAATACTGTTTTTTAGAAATAACTAGCAGTTTATAGCTCACAGCAATTCGGTATTGCTCCAGCTTTTCTTGTTATGAGTATTTTGCTTTTCTCTCTCTCAGATTCAAAGGTTAACTTACCTACTGTTGCTCCAAAAATCACACAGACATTTTCGTACTTGTTAGTCTCTTAATACATTTAGTGAGTTAGATTTTCCGTTTTCCCCATCCTCATCCCAGCTACTAACTATTGGCGCCTGTGACACATTTTTACTTTATCATACTTCGTGACAAGAGAAAGTGTTGTAACCGTGTGCCGACGGATTTTATACTGAAAACTCTTATTAACAGGTCGTGGTAAGGAAAAAGAGGATAAAACGTCTTCGTATACGAGAATACAGCAAATTACTTCCTCTAACACGTTGTGTAATCAGTAGAGCCTGGACGTTTGGCAAAATGCGTATTTGTTATTGTTACTATTTTACAGAGTTAGCAGAAATTTTTTTTCCCAGCGCAGAACATTTTACCCAAAAACAAAGGCCATTTCAATGAAAAGGAGGGCATTTTACATTTTTGATAGTCCACGATGTATAAACTATGTACTCAACAATTCCAAACTAAATTAGTCTTTGAAAATCACATTAGACTTGACGTCATTAAAAATGAAAGCTTCCGACGGGATAACTTCGCCCTCGCACCCACCTTCGTTATCCACCAAACAATAAGCATCAGTAATACTTATATCACAATAAGCCTAATGATCT